>JBBPKI010000849.1:0-17098 GCA_038089155.1 Nevesoporus exiguus
ACACGGGGAGGTTGAACTCTGGATCGGGTTCCGAGAGAAGAGTGAGGTCTGTGAGCGGAAAAACGATGCCAGGAAGTCTTAGTCGGCCAGCCACGAGCGACAGAGGTGGAAGATTATCGAGTTGATTATACAGCACTATGGATAGGGAGAGGTCCGGGAGGGTTGAACGCAGCGCCGAGACTGTGCCATCCATCTCGGCTGTTTCGATGGGTGATGGAAGATGCGGCGGTGCAATTTGGTCATAGACAGTGAGATTGGCGGGAAGATAGCTGTGGTGGGTACCTGGGTGCCCAGTCCATGCGAGAAGCGTGACATCATCCGAACGCGTCAGGATATGCTCCAGCAAGCGACCGACCGCCTGATTACCCTCACCGTATATGACCGGGAGTGCGACGTTAAAGATACCGAATAGCGAGTATGCCATGTCCTCCTCGCGTGTTGTTTGTCGCTTAGAGGCCAGGTAGAGCTTCTCGCGTGCCCTACCCAAGCCTGGCTGTAGAGTCGTCAACTGCTTCGTGGTATAGTTTGTTGCCTGTTCCATCTCAGAAAGAACTTCAGGTGATTCCTTGTGGTTGAATACTTGCAATCCGAGGTATGGCTTCCAGTCCTCGGTGTAGAACTGTACAACTCTGGAGGCAATATATTCTTGGTATGTCCATCCGCGGGTATTCCAGATGCTCCTCCACAAACAACCCTCCTCCTGCAAGTCTGATAATACACCGAGAAGATGGACGACAGTGAGCGATGCCCGGCGATACCACCTGAACATTGCAACGATTGATTCCTGCTGGACCCCCTTGTCGAGCTGGTTAACGCAACACGTGTCGCTCCAAGCCCACTTGAACTGAAGAGCGACTACAAGCTTGCAAAAATTCTGCAGCTTATCAAAGGTCGGAGACGATGGTAGCTTATAGACCGAGGTGTTCTCGACTTGCTGGAATGTCGGTTCATCGGCCTGCCACTTGTGCGAAAACATTACGTAGCCGTAGAACTTCTCCACTTCAGTGTGAATACGTGAATGGTCGAGTATTGTAGTCATCGAAGATCGGAGCTCATCATAAATCGGCAGTTCCTTGAATGCCGCTACTTGCTGTGTCTTGTTGTAGAGCCGACCGGTATCGATGTCGATGAGTACAGTAGGCAAGTGGCGTGTGGCCTCCTCGATCTCCTTTTGAATCGCGGAAGTAGCATCGACATACCGGCGGCGAAGATCTACTCATAACCAGTCAACACTCTTGTGTACGTCAAGTATTGAAAAAAAGGTTTACTGAGTATTTTCGGATCGCGTGATTGCTCGAGCTTTGAGAGCATCACCCCGAATGCTTCCAACGCTTTTCCATACCGGCCCATGGCATTTAATGCAGCATGCTTCTCCTCGTATCCTTTATGTGACGATGGGTCCATCGCAATCGCCTACGGTACCGATCAGAAAGGTCCATTTGATGTGACGTGAAGCCCAATCCATGCCTCACTGCTGCGCTTCAAGAGAATTTTGCTGCGGTTTGTTGGGTCGAGCGAGAGCGCATCCGAATAATGCCCAATAGCCTCGTCATGCTTCTTAGCATTGCTCATAGTGTCGCCAAGCTTCACCAACTTTTCGACGCAGCGTCCTCGAAATTCTGAGTGCGACGTTTGAGTTAGTCTTGCCTCATTCTCTGTTGCAACTACCTACCGAGCTCCCATTTTGTCCTCTCATCGGTACTTATATCATGTCGCAGCTCATTTTTCATGTGTCGAAAACACTCGACTGCCTCCGCAAGACGATTATCCCCTTCCAAGATGTCGCAAATGGTGCGGTAAACAGCAAATCTTGACGCCTTAAACTAAGACGAGAGTCAGTGCCCGATCCAGGCTATTACGGAAAACATACATTGGCTGCAGCGCTCAATGCTTCGA
This sequence comes from Nevesoporus exiguus, assembly GCA_038089155.1. Taxonomy (NCBI): domain Eukaryota; kingdom Fungi; phylum Basidiomycota; class Agaricomycetes; order Boletales; family Boletaceae; genus Nevesoporus; species Nevesoporus exiguus. The sequence goes on from JBBPKI010000849.1 coordinate 1,897, forward strand.
GTGGCAAGCGACTAGCCAAGATTGTCCTTGCCCACTTCACCAGAACTGTATTTGGAGGTGAAGGACCGAGCGAGAGTGCAGAAGAGTAGGCCGCCAGTACTTCGATCTGCTTCTTGGCGATCAAGGCTTCGTCTCCAATCTTTTCCAATGCTTCAGTGCATTTCTGGGTGAATTCTGACAAGGATTAAGCACTGAATCTCAATGTCCAATGCCGAGGCTTACCAGCAAGCCAATCAAAGAGGAATTTATTCTTCTTTATGTCCTCGTACATAGTATTTTGTAACTCAAGAAGAGATTCTGCGGCATCAAGTACGCGACCACGAGCATACAGAGCTTCGCATTCATGTTTTTGCTCGTGCATACGGATGATACGGAACAGATTGTTAGACTGTTGTTCAAGCTGTGCGATCTTATCGTCTAACAGACATGGATCAGTGGTACATGAGCGATAGCCGCAACGAACATACTCATGCTTGTTTCCAGTAAATGAAGGGCTGAATATAGTGATTCGACAGTTTTGTTTTGTTCACTGGACGCACGTTGAGACTCGGTGAGTTTGTGATGGAGTTCTTGGATGCTGCGAGCTAGTATACGTGAATCCAAACGGCTATATATCAGCAGGGTGATGGGCGTACCCAAGCTCTCCTCCCACATACGCATGGACTGAATCAATTTATCCTTCTCCTCATGAGCTGCTTGAGATTCAGTGGGCTGGCTACGCAACTCCCTGACGGCTTTCATCGTCTTCTGTTCATGATTGAGCAGGAATAGTCCATGACACATCATGAGTGACCCACATTGTTGATATGAGGTATGCCGCAGATCCTGCGAAATTCAATTCTCTTGTCACCACCAGTCGCGAGGTCCAAGTTTTCCGAGATAGCCATACACCAGACCTCGTGAGTGTTGTTGATGACAGGCCTGATTTGTTTCTGCGTCATAGTATCCCATAACGAGACTGATGAACCTGCGGAGGCTGCAATGAACATGCCGTCGTTTCCCAGTGCAATGCACCGAACGTCCTTGGTACTGTGAATGGGCCATTTCGACAGCGTCGTCCTAGTGGAGGCGTCGAGACAGTGGATGTTACCATTCACTTCCTGTGCGCCTCGATTCGCCTGCCACGCACGGGCCTCCTTATCGAATCCGTTCACACACCTAGGTTACCTCATGCCTTTGGCGCTTGTTCTTGTACCTCTGACCCGTCCCGTCGCAATGAACTATAACGACATGATCCATGAGTCGTCAAAGGTGAAAGTCGTACTGAAAGCAGTTGGAAATGGGGCAACCATGAATTCACCCTGTTTTACCCTATCCGTTATTACGCCATCAAATATGTCTGCCATCGTTGGGCATATGTCTGCAGACTGCGAGAAACATACGTTGTACCAATCAAAAACATAAAGGTACTGAACGTGACCCCTCGTCTACTATCCAGTTATCGATCCAATTCATATTTGCATTGTTATCTCAGCACTCATCCCCTTCTTTCAATGTGCGGTGTTTGCAAGGCAAAGAAGAAAGTGCATACCATTCCCTCGCAGAGACAAATCAATGGATCCATCAGTGAGTATGAAATCATCACTTGGCGGTATGACCAGTGAAGAGAGAACTATGTCCTCTGTGTCTCTCATAATCAACACGGCTCAGGGAACCACTCACTCGAATATGTTTAGCAGAGCCAAGTCAAGGTTTGTCGTGCCCTCTATAGGACCACTTCGCCGGCCAGCACAAACGTAGTACACTCCAAGCGACCATATAGGACCTCCTGGGGAGTGTCATTTTTTAACATTCCGTACGTTGCTTCCCGTTCATCCGAGCAACTACTCTTCAGGTAGTCGTTGCAGTACGTGACCGGCGGGATTACTGATGCTTATCGAGCATCGTGTGTCTTAGATCCGAGACCCTCTTTTTGTCTCAGGGCCACGTTACTCCGGCTGCCTTCCAGAGGGAGCTGAGGAGTACGTTGGTTGATACGAGATATGGCCGCCTGCATGATCTAGGGTTGGGAAATAAGGTATTGTCATAGACTGCACTCCCTATCGACACTCATACCGGTGGTCATGCTCCGACGCTTGTCCACCCAAACTACTATTGCTTTCACTTCCGCGGGACTCGAGCGCGACCATGCGAGATGGACAATGCTATCTGCATAGGTTAGGACTTGAAATGATCACTATCTCGCACGCGCGGAACGCGGGGCCCTCGGCACTCCATGGCGGTATCGTCCTGAGTAAGGAGACAAAGTACTCTCACAGGCTGGACTTTCTATACACGCTAGTAGTCGTACTCCAAAGCCCGTCCAATGGACTCACCCTCAGTAGTACCACTATGAGCGCACACTCGTAATTCCCTGAGCAAACTTAGCAGAGGAGACGGAAATGCATGCTATGGCATTATAAGCCTTGTGTGTTGGCCCTGGTCAGGACCTCCGACATCCAATACTAACTAATGTTACACATCGTTATAGAAGAAATCGAACCTGATATTTCGAGTACTAAGATGCGCCTGCCCTAGCAAGTTCCTCTCGAGTAAACTGCACGATTTTCTCACTCGATGGCCGTGATCGATCGATGTCCACAGTGGACCAACATTGCTGCATGAACACCCATCGGCGCTCCGTGATCAGTGCACCAGTTGGACGCTTCGGTGTCATCCCTTTTGAGATCGCATATAACACCTGTGCCTCACGTGTGTAGTAATGATACGGCACTTTGCCACTCAAAATCTGTCGTGCGTATGAGGGGGGCGCGCAAGATCGAAGGGTAGCCACGAACCTGTAACGTGATGCTCCCGAACGAATACACGTCGCTCTGTGTGGTGGGCATCTCATGTGGGGAACCCTCTGCTGCGTCGTCCTCGGGTACTGCGAGGTCAAGCAATTCGGGGGCGATCCATCGTAGGTTGCCCCGGGCATTGAACGATGTTGCGAATGTCGACGCCCCAAGTTCAGTCAATAACATTGAAAGGCCAAAGTCGGCGATACACGCCCTCCCATTTTCGTGAATGAGGACGTTTGACTGAAGAAGTGGCATGAGTGTGAATATGTAAAAGCGTGAATCACGTACACCTGATAAATCGCCGTGCACAATAGAATGCGAGTGGACTGCCAATGACGTCATTTAAAATTGGCTACGGTTTGGGTACGACCTAATCTAGCATAACTCACGATACCATAGGCCAGACGCGACGTCATTGAACTATGTGAATGGATCAGACCTGTTTCCTAAACAGCGAAGTTATCGGGGGACATACTAGACCAAGAACATTGACCACCGAGAGACTTTCATAACGGTCTTCGAGATAAGATGTCAAGACTCCATTCTCGACCCAGGGGCACACCATAGACGGGAATCGGCCAAACCCCATGGTCGTCCCGAAGAGTGGCAAGACGTTTGTATGTCTAAGGTTCAGCCACACCTTTATTTCTCGCCGGAGTCGCTGCAGAGCTGCAGCGTCGGTCGATGACAGAGATCGGAACGAATGATATATTACCTTTTGTTGCTTGGGAAATTTGCCAACCTCGCCTGAATAAGTTTTAATGGCTTTGATGGCAACCTGGCAGCGGTGTCTTCTAGCTATCTCGTTAAATGTGAAAATAAATGCACCTTGATGGATTTTCCATTGTCTTGGAGTATTCCTCGGTAAATGTCTGCAAACCCACCAGATGCAACAGGATCATGACCATCTCGTGTAACGTGATCGGTGAGGTCGTTGGGAAAGTGTTTGCTATCGGCAATCAGTGTGAGATTACAGGTCATGAGTAAGTAACAGTATAGTTCACCTCGTACCGTGCCTTTCTCCTTCCCTTGGGGCCACGGTGGCGTTCCCTGGATGGACATCATCATTGGCAGCAATGACTGCCTAGAACAAGGTCAACAAACTGAATAGCGTGATGTATATCACGTACTGTCGTCGACTCTGACGCTCTCTCAACTCGCGCCTGCAGTCTCGATTCGGCGGGCTGGATGTGCAGTCCTTGGGTTGTGTTCTTGAGTTTTGCTAATTCCTGCGTGAAGTCACGGTTGAGCAAAACCATCGACGAACCAACGATTGTCCTAAGTCACTGACATCACTGACATATGGCTGGGCAGGGACATTGACATAAGGTAGGGGGAAAATGCCGTAGATATTGCGAACGGAAATTATCTTGCCACTAGCGATCGCGAGGTCCAAGTTATTTGATATGGCCATACATGTGACCACATTACCGTCCTCGATGAGAGGCCCGATTTGTTCCTGCGTCATGACATCCCAGAAAGAGACAGACGATGCTGCGGAGGCTGCAATGAACTTCCAATCGCTTGGTCGAGCAATGCACCCAGCACCCTTGGCACTGTGAATGGGCCATTTCAACAGTGTCGTCCCGGTGGAGACATCGAGACAGTGGATATTGCCACCGTTAGACAGGGCAAAGAGCTGCTTCGTGTCACTTGTCCAGACGAGTGACCTGTTGAGCCATGCGCCAACTCGGATTGGGACGTCAAAAAGGAGGAGACCGTTTCGAGTACTGTCGTAGACCCGAACGGAATTGCGAAAACACGTGGCAGCTGCAATAAACCGTCCGTTGGGTGAAAATTTCACAGCGGCCACATAGAAGTCGTGTTTCCACGGGCCGAGCAGTCGCCAGCCAGTCGCGAGTGACCAGACGCAGGCAGTGTAGTCGTCCGATCCGGTCACGATGCGAGTCCCATCTGGCGAAACGTCGACTGCGTTCACATCGCGACCGCGTCCTGTTAACTCGGTCACTTTTTCGTGTGTCGCTGCATTCCACACCATCACCCAGCCACCTGTGGTCCCGCTCACGATCCACCTTCCATCTTGTGACACGGTGAGGTCGCAAATAGTGCTCCTCACCACCATTGGTGTTCCCACCTCTCTGCCATCATTCACCCGCCAACGCCGAATCTTTTGTTCGTAACCGCCACTCACGACGTGCTTCCCATCAGGGAAGAACGCAAGCGCATATATACAATCTTGACCATCGATTATGATGGGTTTTGCCTCATCACGGTGAGCGATACTGGAAGAGGAACTATTTCCGCTCGGCTCTTCTGTCTTCGCCAGCATCGCAGTTTTGCTTGTCTTGCCCCTAGCATCCTCAATTGTGGCCTCGCTTTGGCGACTATTCCCGGAGGAAGGTCTGTCTTCCCTCCAGGTCCGCTCTTGTGATCCTGTCAGCACTGTCCTTTCAACTGTCCGGGCTAATGCTCACCATTCTCTAGCCACAGACGTATTTTGGACCACATGCTTGGTCGGGTATCTGGTTGGTAGGAAGGAAGACGTGTGGCCATTCATTTCCTGTACGCCTCGATTCGCCTGCCACGCACATGCCTCCTTATCGAATCCGTTCACACGCCTGGACTACCCTATGTCTTTGGCGCTTGTTCCCATCCGAATGTACTGACCGGTCTCGTCACGATGATCCATAACATGACACGATCTATCAGTTGTCAAAGGCGAAAGTCATGTTGGAATTGGCTTGAAATGACGCTGTGGTGAATTCACCCTGTTTCTCTTTATCCATCACCACGTCGTTGAATGCGCCCCAATATGTTGTACCCTTGTCTACGACGCATCGATCGTCACCCGGTTTGTGTCCACTTCGTTATCTCCGTGTCCTCCCCTTTCCTTCAAACTAAACCGTGGTGTTCGTGAGGCAGACTACTGACGCATATCACTTATCCGTCCACTTCACGGCAGAAGCGAGGATCCATCGGTGAGTGCGCAGTCATCATTGGGTGTCATGCCAGTGAAGAGGGGACGACCTCTGTGCCTCGTATAATCAGTACAGCTCGCTTGACTAGGTGAGAACTCGCCACTCGTGAGGTCGATGAGCAATATGTCCGGCAGAATCAAATCTTGGCTCGTCGTGCCATCTACACAGGATCACTTCGTTGAGCAGCAAGATATAGTACTCTCCGTGTGACTGCACGGCATCTCACGGGAGAGTATCGCCTTTTCTGCCAGCTTCTCTACGAAATACTAAACAGGTTCCGTGCGTTGCTTTCCTTTTATCAAAGCAATCATTTCTCACTACTGCACGCAGCTGCTGCAGGTGCAGATTTGATGACTTATCATGTGTCTCGGATTCGAGTCCCTCTTTTTTTCTCGAGGCCTTGCCATTTTGGCCGCCTTTGGCAATGAACCAAGAGGTGGGTGGGCTGAGTACGTGATATGGTTGTACGATCTAGGATAGGAATACAGTGTTGTCATAGATTGGATTTCCTATCGGCAGTCATGCTAGTGGTCGTACTTCGATCCTTGTCTAACCGAACCACTCCCACTCCTGCCGGGCTCGAGCACGACCTCGGTACGAGTTGGGCGATGCGGATGGTTCGCCGTATGTTAGAATGACCTACAAAGCCTACGTGTCTTGCATGCTAGGGAGTCGTGTAGAACGCCTTGAGCAACCGGAGTAGCACTTCACTTTTCCACACGGCTACTTCGTGCGAGATGCTCAAGGTCATTTCTGTGTGGACCTGTCGAGTAGCCAGTCAATGGTGTCCTCAGATATTTTCTGGAGTGGCGCAGGGAATGTGAAATATCGAGGAACCTTCCATAATATGCCTACGGGACGTGAGGCCTTCAGTCCTTCGTGGTGGTATCGTCCCAGTCTATCACACGAAATCGCAGCACGGTGTAGTGCTACACGCTGCCGCATGGTGACTCTGCTTACGACTTTGAACATCCGCTACTAACCAATGTTAAGTAATGACCCTTAAGGTAAATGCTACCAAGTCACTCTGCATCGTACTTGACGTCCCGCGTGCTACGATATGTCTGCACCAGAAAGCTCTTCCTCAGTGAATTGCACGATCTCCTCGCTCGACGGCCGAGATCGGATGATGTCTACGGTGGACCAACATCGTTGCATGAGCACCCATCGGCGCTCCGTGACCGGTGCACTTGTCGGACGGTTCGGTGTCATCCCTTTGGAGACCGCATGCACGACCTGTCCCTCGCGTGTGTAATAATAGTACGGCACACGACCGCTCAAAATCTGTCCGACAAGGCGCGCATATCAGATCGTACGATGAGTGCGTAGAAGAAAAGGGTGGTCACGGACCTGCAACATGACACTCCCGAACGAATACACGTCACTCTGTGTTGTGGGCATTCCGTGCGGGGAATCTTCCTCTGCATCATCCTCGTGTATCGCGAGGTCGAGCAACTCAGGGGCGGTCCACCGTAGGTTGCCCCGGGCATGGAACGACGTTGCAAACGTCGATGCCCCGAGCTCAGTCAATAGCATCGACAGGCCAAAGTCAGCAATGCATGCTCTCCCATTTTCGTGAATGAGGACGTTTGACTGACAGAGTGGCATGAGTGTGAATATGTAGGAGTGAGAAACACGTATACCCGATAGATCGCCATGCACGACGGAGTGCGAGTGCACTACCAAGAGCATCATTGAAAATCAGTTGTAGTTGGGGTACGACCCTATCAGGCACACTCACGATACCTTAGACCAGACGCGACGTCATTGAGCTGTGCGACTGGATAAGTTTCGTTCCTCAACCCGTGAGCTTATTAAAAGACCTACTAGACCAAGGATCCAAATCACCAAGAGACTTTCATAACGGTCCTCGAGATAAGACGTTAAAGTCCCGTTCTCCACCCAGGGACACACCATAGATGGGAATCGGCCAAACCCCATGGTCGTCCCCAGCAGCGGTAAGACGTTAGCATGTCTAAGGCTCAGCCACACTTTAATCTCCCGCCGGAGCCGCTACGGAAATTACAACGTCAGTTAACTACGGAGATAGGAACGGGTCTTATGTTACTTTTTGTTGCTTGGGGAATTTGCTAACCTCGCTCGAATAAGTTTTGACGGCTTTGACCGCGACCTGGTGATGCTGTCTTCGACTTATCTCGTCGACTGTAGAAGAGAAGCACACCTTGGTGGATTGTCCATTCTCTTGGAGTATCCCTCGGTAAATGTCTGCAAATCCACCGGACGCAACAGGATCATGACCATCCCGTGTAACCTGATTGGTGAGGTCGTTCGGAAACTCATTGCTATCAGTCATCAGTGTGAGGTTACAGACAATGAGCGGATAACAATATAGCTCACTCCGTACAGTATCCTTCTGCTTCCTTTAGGGCCATCGCGGCGTTCTCTGGATCGACATCGTCATTGACAGTAACGGCTGCCTAGAATACGGTCAACGAGCTGAATGGCGAAATGTATACCACACACTATCGTCGACTGTGATGCTATCTCAACTCGTCCTTGCTGTCTCGATTCAGCGGGCAGATTATGCGACTTTCCGATGGTTTTCATTGTTTTCTATTCTTAATTGAGTAGGAATAGTCCGCGAAGCGTCATAAGTGACCCACCCTGTGGATATAAGGTGTGGGAAGTATGTCGCAGATATTGTGGAATTCAACTGTCCGGTCGCTACTTGTTGCGAGGTCCAAGTTTTCCGATATTGCCATGCGCCAGACCTCGCAAGCACCCTTGATAACAGGCCCGATTTGTTCCTGTGTCATTGTATCCCAGAGCGAGATGGATGAACCTGCAGACGCTGCGATGAACATGCCGTTGTTTCCCAGCGCGATGCACCGAACGTCCTTTGTGCTATGAATGGGCCATTTTGAGAGTGTCGTCCCCAAGGGGACGTTGAGACGATGGATGATACCGTCGTAAGACAGGGTAAAGAGTTGCTTGCCGTCGCTCGTCCAGACAAGGGAGTTGTTGCGCCATGAGCCCACTTTGACGGGGACGTCGAAGAAGAGGTCGCCATTCTGGCTGTTGTAGACCCGAACCGAGTCGCGGTCCCACGATGCAGTTGCAATAAGCCGTCCGTCTGGCGAAAATTTCGCAGCAACCACGTAGTCGTTGTGTTTCCATGGGCCGAGCAGTCGTTTGCCAGTCGAGAGGGACCAAATGCAGACGGTCTTATCGTCCGAGCCGGTCGCAATTTTCGTCGCATCAGGTGAAACGTCGACTACGTTCACACTATCGCTGTGTCCTGTGAACTCAGTCACCTTTTTGTGCGTCTCTGCATTCCATACCGTCACCCGACCACCTGTGGCCCCACTTACGATCCACTTTCCATCTTGTGACACGGCGACGTCCCGAACAGTGCTCCCTACATCCACTGGCATCCCCACTTGCCAACCATTATCTGCCCGCCAACGTCGAATCTTCTTGTCGTAGCCACCGCTCACGACGTGCTTCCCATCAGGGAAGAACGCAAGTGCACATATCTCGTCTTGACCATCGATTACGACTGGTTTTCTTTCCTTTCGGCGAACGTCACTGGGAGAGGTACTGTTTCCGCTCTGCTCCTCAGCCCCCACCAGGGCTGTTGCTTCTATTGTCTTGCCTCTAATATTTTCAACTGTCGTGACATCGGTTTGATGACTATTTCTAGAAGGTCCATCTTCCCTCCGAGTCCACGTTTAGGCATCGTCCTTTCGATTGTCCAGCCAAAAACTCACCGTTTTTTGGCTGCAAGCGTACACCGAACGACATGCCCAACTGTACCAGTCTGGCGGGAAGAAGGATGCGTGGCCATTCGTTTCCATCGCGCCCTCAAATTCCCTGCCATGTGCGTGTCTTCTTATGGAATTCATTCACACCCCTTGCTCGCCTCGTGCCTTCGACACTTGTTCCCACCCAAATGAGGCCTTCCCAGAGACCATCTTGTTGCGATGAACGGTGATATGACACTATTAGTCGCCAAAGGTGAAAATTGGCTAGAAGTAGCCGAGGACAAAACAACCATGAATCCCCCCTGTTTCTCTTCTGCTGCAGCGTCGTCAAATGTGTCTACTATCGTTGGGTATATGTCCACAACCCCTGTGACAAAATGACCGAGTATGTTCTATCCCCGTCCATATCAGTCATCCATAACGACCCAGTTCAAACGTCAGGCACGTCACGACTGCGTCATTGATGGCTCGCCGACAACATGGATCTTGGGTTTAGCACCCTCTCTCATCTGAGGAATGCTGTCTGGCTGCCTCTGAAAGACATTTTTGGTCTGCTTGACGGTAAGATCAAAGATAGAAGAAGACCATACTCCTTTGTTGTGCGAGAACTCGAGTGTTCTCGGCTGCCGATGCACGTTGGAAAACATACTAAGTTGGGTATCAGCGGATGGCAAGAAGAACGTGGGGCGGTTCATTTTCGGTCTGCCCTCAAATCCCCTTGCACACGTCTCCATATCGAATTCATTTACACACTCTGGGTTGCCTTCTGTCTCGCGCGCTTGTTCCCACTCAAGTGCACCTTTGACCTACATCGCCGTCGTGAATCATAATGCAATGCGATCTACCAGTCTTCAAAGCCAAAAATCGTGCCGGAAGAATGGAGTAGCGCTAAGTTCACCTTGTTTCTCTTTGTCCCTCGCCACACCTTCCCATCCGTGTCCCATAAGTAGGAGCGCTTGTTCACAAACTTGGTAATCAAAGGACCAAATAAGTGTGTTCTACCCTCGTCCACAATACCTGTATCTGTCAATTCTGACCTGCTTCATGCTCACCTCGTTATCTCTCAGTCTTTATCTTCGTTTTCTTCAAGTTGCGGTGTTCTTGGAGCCGAAAACGAGTCGCATGTCAATAGCACACCTCTCCCTCGCAATAGCGGCGACTAACTCGACTCTTCAGTTGACCCTTCTGTCGCTGCAAAATTCTGGTGAAAAACACTATGCCCACAGTCTCTGGTAGAATCAGACGCCAGGCCGGTGTTGGAGAACAGCCCGATGCTGGTACATACTGTTGGAGTTAGCAAGCACGCTGCCACCCCGATCTCATTCGGCCCGAGCGATCACTGGTGTGCAAACGACCCACATGCGTCCCGGGCGGCACCTAAACGCTCTTCATTCCCCAAGATGCGATACCTTGCGCGCAGTATGCTTTTCTTCATATCCTGTGCAATGTCATGCGGTCCGGTTGCTACCTCACTTTTACCCCTTTTACTTCAATACATTCCGTATTGTATATAAGACCTATACTTTGTATGTAGACACCTCAGTCCGTTGCACCGCACGACGACTGAGGTGAGCTAGTTACCATTCACTTTACCTACTTGAGCTTACCTGTATGTAGTGTGTCTCTCGACAGGTAGTATATTAGTCCGTTGCACCGCACGACGATCGAGTGTGTCTCTCGACAGCCTGTTATCTTGGTAACTACTTCGTCATTGTGCGCAGCTGCCACAGGTGCAGATGTCACGACTGACATCATCCGTCTTGGTTTCAAGGCACTCTCACGTGCTGTTACAACTACCTGCTCATGCTGGTAGTCGTACTGCAGGGCGCATCCGAGGAAATCATCGCTCCCCTTTCCCCCGATGCCAACTCGTCGATCACCTGGACGTGTCCATTAGAGTATGAAAAAAGTAGCCGTACGGAGTATCAGTTGTGTAGAAATGACTAGGACGTCGTCAAAGGCCAGAAATCCTCTGATCATCCCGCCGCTACTGTATGTCGACCGTGTGAATGCAGTCCATCAAGTCCTTCAACGATATCTCCTCGTGAATGCGAACCATGATCAAACTATCCGTCGCGACCCGTTCGTATTGTCCACGCGTCAAAGGAGCAAGTAACAGTGCGCCAAACGGCTGCCAGAGCCGGACAACAAGCCGCAGAGCGCGCATCGCAAGATCACACTGGGCCTCGCCGCGCAAAAAATCCCTATCGAGGAGGGGGCTGATCCAGGGGTGGATTAGAGATAAACTTCCCATCTCAGTCAGATCGGCTATGGTTTTGATCTCCACGTCTCCAATCATGGGCGTCTTCGCATGATAGACTGGGACGTTGGAATCGCGATCTAGTTCCGAGAGAAGAGTGAGGTCAGTAAGCGGAAAAATGATGCCGGGAAGTCTTAGTCTGCCAGCCACAAGTGACGGTGGGGGAAGGTTATCGAGTTGATTGTACAGCACAACGGATAGGGAAAGGTCCGGGAGAGTTAAACGCAGCGCCAAAACTGTGCCATCCATCTCGGCTGTTTCGATGGGTGGTGGAAGATGCGGCGGTGCAATTTGGTCATAGACAGTGAGATTGGCGGGGAGATAGCTGTGGTGACTACCCGACTGCCCAGTCCACGCGAGAAGCGTGACATCATCCGAACGAGTCAGGATATGCTCCAGTAGGCGACCTACGGCCTGATTGCCCTCTCCATATATGACCGGGAGTGCAACATTGAAAATACCAAATAGCGAGTATGCCATGTCTTCCTCGCGTGTCGTTTGCCGCCTGGAAGCCAAGTAAAGCTTCTCACGTACCCTGCCAAGCCCCGGACGGAGAGTGGTCAACTGCAGCGTAGTAAACTTCGTCGCCTGTTCCATCTCCGAAAGGACGATAGGTGATTCTTTGTGATTGAAGACCTGCAGCCCCAAGTAGGGCTGCCAGTCCTCAATGTAGAACTGGACGGCCTCCGAGGCAACATATTCTTGGTATGTCCACCCGCGAGTATTCCAAATGCTCCTCCCACAGACAACCCACCTCCTGTAACTCCGATAACACACCGAGAAGGTGAACCACAGTGAGAGATGACCGACGATACCACCTGAACATTGCGACGATCGATTCCTGTTGCACCCCCTTGTCGAGCTGGTTGACACAACATGTGTCACTCCAAGCCCACTTGAACTGAAGAGTGACTACAAGCTTGCAGAAATTTCGCAGTTTATCAAATGTCGGAGACGATGGTAGCTTATAGACGGAGGTGTTCTCGACTTGCTGGAATGTCGGTTCATCGGCCTGCCACTTATGCGAGAGCATTACGTAGCTGTAGAACTTCTTCACTTCTGTGTGGATACGTGAATGATCGAGCGCTGTAGTCATCGAGGACCGGAGCTCATCATAGATCGGCAGTTCCTTGAATTCTGCCGCTTGCTGTGTCTTATTGTAGAGCCGACCAGTATCAGTGTCAATGAGTACAGTAGGCAAGTGGCGTATGGCCTCCTCGATCTCCTTTTGAATTGCGAGAGTAGCATCGACATACTGGTGGCGAAGCTCTATTCATAGCTAGTCAACACTCTTGTGTACGTCGAATGCTGAAAAAATGGTTTACTGCGTATTTTCGGATCAGGTGATTGCTCGAGCTTTAAGAGCATCACCCCGAATGCTTCGAATGCTTCTCCATAGCGGCCCATGCTGTTTAGTGCGGCATGCCTTTCCTCGTATCCTTTATGTGACGATGGATCCATCGCAATCACCTACGGCACCGATCAAAAAGGTGCATTTGATGTGACATCAAACGCAATTCATGCCTCATTGCTACGCTTGAAGAGAATTTCATTGCGGTTTGTTGGGTAGAGCGAGAGCGCATCCGAATAATACCCGATAGCCTCTTCATGCTTCTTGGCGTCGCTCATAGTGTCGCCAAGCTTCACCAACTTTTCGACGCAGCGTCTTCGAAAGTCTGAGTGCGACATTTGAGTTGGTCTTGCCTTCACCTCAGTTGCAACCACCTACCGAGCTCCCACTTTGTCCTCTCATCGGTACTCACATCGTCTCGCAGCTCATTTTCCATCTGTCGGAAACACTCGACTGCCTCCGCAAGACGATCATCCCCCTCCAGGATGTCGCAAATGGTGCGGTAAATGGCAAATCTTGACATCTTAAACTAAAATGAGAGTCAACGCCTAAGCTAGGCTATCACGGAAAGCATACATTGGCTGCAGCGCTCAATGCTTCGAGTGCCAGGCGACCAGCCAAGATCGCCTTCGCCCACTTCACCAGAACTGTGTTTGGAGGCGAAGGACCGAGCGAGAGTGCAAAAGAGTAGGCCACCAGTACTTCGACTAGCTTCCCAGCAGTCAAAGCGTCGTCTCCAATCTTTTCCAATGCTTCAGTACATTTCTGAGTGAATTCTGACGACAGGGATTAAGTACTGAATCCCAATGCCAATCCCGAAGCTTACCAGCAAGCCAGTCAAAGAGTAATTTATTCCTCTTTATGTCCTCGTACATGGTATTTTGTAACTCAAGAAGAGACTCTGTGGCATCAAGTATACAACCATGAGCATACAGGGCTTCGCATTGATGCTTTTGCTCATGCACTCCGATGATGTGGAGTAAACCGTTAGACTTTCGTTCGAGCTGCACGATCTTGTCGTCTAACAGACATGGGTATCAATGGAACACGAGCGATAGCTACGGTAAACGTACTCATTCTGATTTCAAGAGAATGAAGGGCTGAGCGTAGTGACTCGATGGTCTCGCCCTGTTCGGTAGACGTACGTTGAGACTCGGCGAGTCCGCGACGGAGCTCCTGGATGGTACGACCTAGTATTTGTGAACCATAACGGATATGAATTAGCGCGGAAATGGACATACTCGAACTCTCATCCTGTGCATGCATGGGCTGAACTAGGTTATCCTTTTTCTCATGAGCTACTTGACATTCGGTGACCTGGTTACGCAACTCTCCAACGGGTTCCAATGTTTTCTATTCATGATTGAATGGAAACAGTCCACGACGGGTCAGAAGTGACTCACATCGTCGATATAAGATGCTGGAAGCATTCCGCGAACATTGCGAAGGGAAATTGTATCGTTAGTGCCGATCGCGAGGTCCAAGTTATTCGATATGGCCATACATGTGACCGCATTCCTGCCCTCGATGACAGGCCCAATTTGCTCCTGTGTCATAGGATCCCAGAAGGAGACAGACGATCCAGCGGAGGCTGCGATAAACCTCCCATCACTTGGTATAGCAATGCACCTAGCACCCTTAGCAGTGTGGATGGTCCATTTCAACAGTGTCACCCCGGTGGAGGCGTCGAGACAGTGGATGTTACCGTGGCAACACAGGACAAAGAGCCGCTTGCTATCGTTCGCCCAGGCAATGGAATTATTGAACTGTGAGCCCACCTGAATCGGGACGTCGAAGAGGAGGTCACCATCATGACTGTCGTAGACCCGAATAGAATTCCTATTCCACGTGGCAGTTGCAACGAGACATCCGCTAGGTGAAATTTTCACAGCAGCCACATAGTAGTCGTGTTTCAATGGGCCGAGCAGTCGCTCGCCAGTCGAGAGCGACCAGACACAGCTGGTGTCGTCGTCCGATCCGGTGGCGATGCGAGTCCCGTCTGGCGAAACGTCGACTGCGCTCTGTTGAACGTGAGACAATCTCACATAATATAATCACGTGCATACAAGCCCCACACGACTCATAAGATGTCGCCCCTCATAGCTAGGAGACTATATTGATTATCCTAGCTATTCAGTAGTCTAGTA
>JBBPKI010000850.1:0-17077 GCA_038089155.1 Nevesoporus exiguus
ATGTTCTGTATCAGGTTGGAAAGGTACTGCTTAGCGACCTCATCTGCTCCTGACCGAATACTCTGGATGCGGTCAAGCGCAGCTTGGTATGTGGGCTTGTATGCAGCAGAGTCAAAGTTACCACGACGTTGGATATTTTTCACTCCCCAACAAAGGATTGTCGCTGAGTATGCAATAAGTCTGTCAAGTCCAGCTTCTCCCTCAGGGAGATGTTGGTGCATGCCCAATGAAGGCCACCAGATAGACGAGAATATGATATTTAGAAGCGCAGGGTGACTGAAAACACCATGGAATGGAATCCCTTGAGTGTCCTTGCAACATACAGTTAGTATTAGGTAGGCATACTAATGTGAATAGCTTACAGTCAGAGAGGTGTCAGTCCACTGCCAATCACTTAGCAGGTTGTCGACGGTGGCATCCAATGTGTCAGCAAGATTGGCACGAACGTGTACTGGTGGGGTCAAATCGTAGCATGCGTCGACTAGTACAGAAGCGTTGGTCTTGAATAGCCATGAGATGCTAGACAGTTTGTTTCTCGCAGTCCTCCGTAACTCCGTTGCATTCAGAACTAGCCAGCGTTCTGTGTTTGGGGTTAGCGGATTTTAACTGTGATTGAATCAGAACAAATCACTGGAGTCTTCAGGAGAATGGCGAATCACAAATTGCAATAGAAGCGTTTCGATCACTGTCGAATCCCACTTGGAATCCCGCATGGGGCATGCTGACCAAAAGTGATCACACATAGCGGCTTCCATCTCCTCTTTGATTGGTCATACTGATAATGGTGCTACTGTGGAAGTCATGGTAGCAACTGGCATGCCAGCCATGTGTGATGTGGGCGATAGGGTGAATGGCTGACCCGTCACAACTGGCACGCTCGCAGTGGGTGATGTTGGCGATGGTGGATGTTCTGGCAGAGGACTGTTCTGGGGAATGGATAGGGGAAGGCGAGCATGGCCTGATTCTTTTCTTATGGGCCGACCAATACTGGTTGACTGATTAATCAATTGATTGAGTGAGTACAGCAACATACGCACATTTGAAGTACTACTCACATGGATAACTTCAAATGATGCACCACACATGCTCTCACCAGGATGAAGGGGTGCAGATGGACGAAAACTAGGAAGTAGGTCTTGGGAATCTTGATGTACTGAGAGACCACGATCCTGAGAGTCCCCAGGTAACGTTGGTCTCCATAGTGGTACTGGGAACATGAGAAGTGGAACTCTCTTGCAGGTGACTGCCTGCAAGACCTGATCTATGTTCGCAGGGTTTGTATTGTAGGATGACGAGCTTTCGGGTTCGTTCGGCATAAGATAGCCAAGTGTAGGGCGATGAGAGTAAGGCTGCATCCTGTAACTGCTCATCGGGAGCAGCTGTTCAGCAGGCACGTTAATCTGCGACTCAATGGTTTGACCTGAAACGTTGTTCCCATAGTCTGCACTGTATGCCTACATAATGATAAGCAGCTAAATATAATCAGTAGATCAGTGGATTTACAAATGCACCGGTCCTCGGTAGTTTGCATTTCTGGCCCTTCCTCTACCCCTACAGGATGAGGGCTGCACACTATGCGCACCACGACCGCTCATAGTGGTGTCAAGGATGAAGGAGTATAATGAGATCACGAATAGGCTTATCTTTGCCATCTCGAAGCCAAGATAAACGGTCGTACAAACAATTCGATTGCACCCAATTCACTACATGAAACTAAAGAACACACACATCACATGTACCTATTGAATGTACTTAGCAATAGTACTAAGGAGGAGAACACTGTAAACATACTAGGAGTCCGTTTCTCCACCGTTCGACAAGGCCTCATCCACACTCTCTTCGCACACATTGTCGTCATATCCAATACGGGATTTAACCTCCTCTTCCAACTGGTCAGCTTGCAGCTCCGCCACAGAGAACGTCAAAAGGTCTTCACAGTATGCTTCATGAGTAAAATCCTGGAAGAGATTGAAGCCGTCGACTTCTTTCGCAAGAGTAGCAAAATCTTCTTGGTCCTTCTGGCACCTGAAGTTCATCAACTTGAGGTAATGTTCAACCTCCTTGGACTCCCATGCAGACGCTAGCGCACGGTGATGCCTAGCCTCACGACCTGCATGCTTCATTAATACAGCCGCTTGTAACTCCTCATCCGATAGCTCCTTAACACCATTGGCAAAGAGTTGACCGCCCTATAGAGAAATTATGTTGCGCATATTACTAGGTTAGTTGAGAACTCACCTCTTTCACATCGGCATGAGCTATAGTCCTGTTAGTACCACAGCTGAGCATCCTCATAGTGAAACGCAGTTCCAGAGCCTTCGCAAAGTTGGGCCTTCAATAGGGTTTGAATCCCTTACGCAAGCATTCCAAAAGCCTTTGCCGCTCTCACTTGCTCCGGGTTGACTCAGAGGTGGTGTTGGTATCGGAAGACTTTTCCGTGGGACAGGGAGAAGACGGAGGGAGAGGATGTGAAGAGGAGTGAATGGGGCTTGATGGCTTGATTGGATAATCGAAGCTGTCTGGTATAATCTCATCCTCTGGTGTTTGAATCATGGCCATATAGAATAGGGTAAGGAGCGTTTCGGCAATTCAGCAGAGGTACAGGTTGATATGTGGGAGTGCGACTCGTCACCGAGCGTTGGAGTCTAAAAGACTTAGTAGAATTTTACAATCGATGAGCATCAACCCCAAGTCTGCACACATACTGGAAATTCCAGACAATTATTCTAATGGCTGGTAAGTATCTGATTTTTGGTCTCCATCATTTTTTGACAGTGGTTGTCTGTACATAGTTTTCGCTGCCCAAATTGTCAGACAGTATTCCAAGGCTTTGCAACACTAACGCAGCACCTCAACTCCAGTGATTCATGCTGGCCGTCTAATCCACGGGGTTCTGGATCTTCCTTGGGAGGTCAAAGTCTTGGTCCAAACTCAGACAGGTATCCTCAGGCGCATGGTCATTCGAAGATGGCCCAATATCACCCGCAATCAGGATATACTTTCGGGCCTGGTGAAAACACTTTCCAGAGGATGGCAGACAATTCCTACCATGAAGAAAGAAAGACCAATGTCTACTATCCATTCAGATCACGAGGAGAGTGGTCACTTGCCCACTTTCTTGTGGAGCATCTCCCACAATCTCTTATCAACATGTTTCTTTGACGTCCTTGGGTACCAGTAGTCCCATTCAATATTACAACTGCTCTTACTAACTAACATGCTAGTTCTCTGAGAATGCAAGGCCTTTGTTCAAATCCACTGCAGAGCTTTTGGCCTGGGTGGACATGTTACCCCCAGGACCCTGATGGCACAGCATGACCCTCGAGGTAGAGGGCTACAAAACGACCAACCTGATATCTCTTATCTGGTGCAACGGGCTAGAGGTTGTGCAGTCACTTTTTGGAGATCTGACATTTGGTCCTCACATGCTATTTGACCCTCTTGAAGTGAAGAGTGGTGCCAGAGGTCGTGAATATTGTGAATGGTTTTCCGCCAGTGAAGCTCATCAAATTCAGGTGAGGTCCAACACATTAACTACTATATATTAACTTGACTGTGATGCAGAACGATCTTCCAGATGGTGCCACAATTGTCCCAATCTTTGCAGCGTCTGACGAGACACCTGTGACAAGGATGACTGGCGGACTAGAAATGCATCCCCTGTTCCTCACAATTGGCAATATCGCTAGCCATATTTGTATGGCTATGACCTCTCATGCTTGGTGGTGCACAGCGTTTCTACCAATACCTCACTTCGAGGTCCATTCCAAGTTTCAAACAATCTTGCAAACCTGCGTCTGGCACAAATGTATAGATATCGTTGTCATGAACCTGAAGCGAGCGGCGTCCTTCAGAACTTTTATGTCTGATCCCAGTAGCAATCTGCGGTATTGTTTCACCCCCTTCGCTGCCTGGATGGCAGATCTTCTAGAACAACTGATGATCACCTGTGTATCCAGGACCGCCTCTCCCATAACTGAAGCAACTTATAAGCAGTTCAGCGATGCTACAGTTCACGCTCCCCACATGGGTGAGCACACTCTCGCATGGATCTACAAGGTCGGATGAGTGGTAGATCCATGGAATCTGGCATGCTTTCAGAAAGCTGTGAAGGTGGAAAACCTCAGCAGTGTTCATCAGCCATTCTGGAGGGACTGGCTTTACACTGAACCCTCAGTCTTTCTTGTGCCTGAGATTCTCCATTTTTGTCACAAATTTTTCTTCAACCACGTTCTCAAGTGGTGCAAGGAAGTACTTGGTGCAGAGCTCGACTCCTGATTCAAGGTCCATCACAAACGTGTAGCAGCTAGGCACTTTGCAAACAGTGTTTCCCACATCAAGCAAATGACGGGCAGGGAACACTGTGATATCCAGCACATGATTGTCGCAATGCTTGTTGGTCACGCTCCTCCCAAATTCATTCGTGCAGTTCGTTCCCTTATCGATTTCATATACCAGGCTCAGAGTCCTGTTCATACCGACGAATCCATCAGAGAGATAGAGCTCTCTCTCCATGAATTCCATGCCCACAAGGACGCAATCATCCAAGCAAGTGCCAGGAAGACCTCGACTGGTGTCAAGGACGACTTCTACATCCCCAAGCTCGAACTTTTTCAGAGTTTCGGCAGTGCAGTTCAGAAAAGCGGGAGCCTAATCCAGCATACCACAGATGTCAGCGAGCATCTACTGGTCACCAATTGCAAGCATCCCTTTGAGCACACAAACAGGAACAAGGACTTCGCTATGCAAATTGCCCAATTTCTCGAGCAGATTGAGGCCATGCAGCGCTTCAACCTGTACTCATTGTTGTACACACATGGCATGTCGCTCACCAACATCATCCCTGGACAAGAGGAAGAGGAGGTTAACGAAGAGGAGATTCGAGACGAAGCCCTTTCAAGTAACCCTGCCCATGCATGGATAGCACAAGTACTTCCCGAATCTCAGCAGGAGATCTCAGGATCCTGCCTGTTTCGCAACTATTTTGTGAAGGGCATGCTTTCCAATGATGCACAGGCTGCACTCCATGTTACCATATGTCCTGATGAAACCACACTTACTCTTGCGCAACTTCCAGCACTTTACAACCTCCCAGACTTCCATACTCGATACGACAATTTTTGGAGTTCAGAATTGCTCAACTTTCATCTGCATCAAGAGGCTCTCAACTGTGTCGACCTTTGGTATAAATGTCGTATCCAGCTGCATTCTATGTTTCGCCCTTCCATGCTCTTACCCAGCCAAGTCATCCAGGTGAAACCACCTTCCACTGAATTCCCCCTCGGTTGCTCTGACGCTGTCTCAACCTTGGAAACAATAGTGTGTGCACACCATTGTATTCATCTTCATTTACTTAAAATTTTTCATAGTGCCATCTTTTCTTGCACAAGTCCGGGCCATTTTCCAGCCATGTCCTCCACTACATTCGAAGATACAGATCCCACATGCCCTACAAGAACCTTTGATCTACATTCAGCCATTTCATATCATGTCTATCCCTGAGCAGCAGCCAGATCTGCATATGTGGATCATGAAAAGGAAATTCATTCAAATGGCGCATGGGGCCCAGATGTGTGAGGGTTCCATTGTTCCCCTCCGCTCTGTTTCACATGCTGTTGATCTCATCCCTGTCTTTGGGAGTGAGCCAGTTCCATCCTCCGTATCTGCTGCCACATCACAAGAGCAATACAACTGTTTCATCCTCAACCACTATGCAGACAAGGAGATCCACAATGCTGTTCATGGACTCTTCGGAGACGGATATCTGGGTGTAAACAGGACAGAGAATAGGTGATATGATGCAGTGCATGTAGTAGTCTATGTTTGAATCCTTATTTGTCTTCCAACCATGATACACAAGATGCAAAGTTATCAACTATCATATCAAGGCTCGATAGCAAGAATCTATCTCCATCTCCAAAAGAAGTGGTAACAAAACATACCTGACCTCTCCACCAATGAGAGGCCTCCCTCACACAAACATAATGCGTCCGTAACTCATAAAACTCAAGCGTTCATTTCAGCTGTTCTGTTGATGAGGATTGTTGTCCAGATTAGGTAATGGGTCCATGTCGTCATTGCTTTGATCATCTCGTCTAGATCTCTTTGGATCTTTTTCATTCTCATTGCTCTCTTTGTCATGTTTTCTTTTAGCACTGTTGTCTGTAGTAGTGCTTGTAGATGGGACATTTTGATTATTTGTGGCATCTGATACTGGTTTGTTTTGTGATTCTAATCCCTTCTCCCCCTGTCACTCGACCCATTGTAGATAATGTTTTACTTTTTCTGGCGCTTCGTTCTTACTTTTGAGAAACATAAGCTTTGTTCGTTTTGTAGAATCATCGACGAATGAAATGTAATATTTGTGTCCTGTTAAGGATGGTATTAGAGCAGGTCCCCAGAGATCAGAGTGTGTGAGTTCTCCAGGCACGGTTTGCCAGTGCTTAGCCGATTTAGGTAATGGCTGCTGAGTTTGTTTCGCCTGGGTGCATGTGGGGCAATCGAAGTCTTGGGGACTATCAGCGACGGAGAAACCGTCTACTAGGTTTTTACCATGTAGCTGTTTCAGCCTGGTGATACCTATGTGTCCCAAGTGGCAATGCCATTCTGCCCATGTATGTGATCGTTTAATTTTGATGGCAATATCAGCTGCATCAATAGGTTCAGCCATTTGCGCATTGATATGATAGAGGTTCAATTTGCGCAGGCAATGTGCAATTTTATTATTCTTATCATCATAGATGTCTAGCAATCCTTGTTCACAGACAACTTTTCCTCCTGCAGCATCTATGTGACCTAATGACATAATGTTGTTGCATGCTGTGGGAATGTATAATGTGTCAGCTAATCAGATGTGATTATCTCAATCACCGGTTCAGCTTATTATGGTAACCAAGCCACGGCCTAAGGCTTCTACTGGCTGGTCGCTTATCCCTCAAACTGTTTTGTGCAGTTCAGTCATTTCTGAAAATGCATCTTTTTGGGTGCATATGTGTGATGTTGTGCCTGAGTCCACAATCCATGTATAAGCAGAAGAATTGGCCTCGTCATTCTTTTTGGTCTCTTTAAGTTCACTGACAAGTGCTTTATCTATATTGGAATCATCGTCTGATGAGCTTTCTGCAACAGCAGTGTGCTCTTTCTTTTTCCCTTTGTCTCTATTATCGGATTTCTCTTTCTGTTTCCCTTTGCTAATCTTTCCCTTGCCTTGATTGGCAGGATTCTTCCAACACTCATTATCCATGTGATCAAATTTGTCACAGATGCTGCATTTGGGTTTCCCCTTAAAGCAGCAATCTTGGGTGGCGTGGTTATTGCGGCCGCATGTGTGACAGCTATGCCACTCCTTATGGTTAGAGCGATTGCATATATTGTAGGCTGTGTCGCCATCATTCTCACACTCCTTGCAGTGCTGTTCCTCCTGGAGGATCTGAGAACAGAGTTCTTGGACAGTCATGCTGTCTGCTAGGTTGTTGCCTTCTCTACCACCTTCATAACCTAGGAATGAGGTGGTCCATGGTTCCCAAGTGGAAGGGAGTGAGGTGAC
Source organism: Nevesoporus exiguus (assembly GCA_038089155.1). Lineage (NCBI taxonomy): Eukaryota > Fungi > Basidiomycota > Agaricomycetes > Boletales > Boletaceae > Nevesoporus > Nevesoporus exiguus. The sequence continues at coordinate 7,547 of JBBPKI010000850.1, forward strand.
AAGGATATTCTTGAAATGTGTGTCAGGCACAAAATGCTTAGCCTCACCAAGTGTTTCATGTAAGGTCTTCATTTTGGTTACAGTCAAACCCCTCATAACCCATATGTGTCGGGAGACAGGCCAGTGTATGGGTTATGAGGAGTTATGGGTTATGGGTGGTAAGTGCACATCACGTGACATTTGGGGTGGTGTATGTGCACATGTAACCTCTTGAGTGATGTAACATCTCAAGTGACGACAATAATATGTAGCTATAAACAATATTCTGACCATGAAGATAGGCACCAAGCAGCAGGAACTGAGTTAATAAATGGCCTAATCTGTATTTAAACTCGAGGTAGTAAAATAATCAGTCAAACAGGTGGGAACCATGGCTGAGACTTCTGCCAACCATAATATGCGCTGAAATGAGCCCAAGTTTGCTTCCAATGTTCGTGCTAATGGCACTGTCCATATCTTCAACATACCTTGCAATGAGGAGTGCAGCTTGAAGAGCTTCACAGCATGTTGGTGGAGCATCGACAGACATGTCAACCTCGCTCCCACCCTGGTGATTAGTAATCACCAGATTCTCATTCCGTGCGTCCATCACCACTCTGTGAATTTCTTCGTCAGATGCCTTGTTTGTTGTATATAGCTCCTCCTCTGGATTTAGGAGTGCCTCCAAGCTCATTCTATTTCCAGACTGAAGAACTCCCCTCTGCTCCAATTTGTCAAGTGCTGCTGTCACCTCTGTCTCCACAGCCATGATAGGGTCTGGCTTGCTTGTGTCAGTGGTGAGAAGTGACGAGATGGGAACCAGTGGATTAGGAACAGGTGAGTCAAAACCTGGCAATATGCCAGCCTTCTTCCAGCACTGTCTGATAGTTGTTGTGTCCACTTCCTGCTAGGCTTCATCAGCAAGTTGCATCACCTGTAACTGATTTATTTCATAGATTTCTGATGGAGTGACCCCAGTATCATAGCAGTCAATGGAGTGCAGGATGAACTTTGCATGATAATGGCTCTTGAAAGATTGGATAATCCCTTGGTCATTTGGCTGAATGCATGATGTTAGATTCAGTGAGAAATTCTCGACATGGATGTGTTCGAGATCATCTGGGACAACATGATCTGGAAAATTATCTTGAAGCAAAAGTATGTTCCTCTTTGTCTGCTTCAGTTCGTGGTCCCATTCATAGAGCCATTCCTGGTATAGAGCTGTCGTCATCCAAGCTGTTGCATTATTTCTGTAATAGAAACCAAGCTGGGCACCAGTCTTGTGTGCAAATGCTCTAGGCTTTTTGAACTTTCCGATCACAAGTGGTCGCTGCTTTTCAGAGCCATCTGCATTTGCTGTAAGGGCATAGGTCAATCTGACCTTGTTACCCTTTACACCAGCATATTGTTTGTTTGCAAGCCCTCGATCTGGTGGTAATCTTCAAGTATATAATGAAGAGCCAACATCACTAGAATAAAGTAGGTAAACATACCCATAGAATAATCCTGTTTTGTCCATGTTAAAAATGTCCCAGATTTTATAGCTGTGCTTTGTAATCATTTCTTTGATACACTCTCTTTCCTTCTCAACAGTTTGCTCATCGACTGACAAGGCTTCACCATGGCGCTTGAACTCCTTTAGGCTGTTTCTTGCTTTATACCAGGAAAGCCAACCATTGCTCAAGTGAAGATGCTCGTCAGATGGTACACCAGCAAGGTCTGCAAATTTCAACCATTTTTGACATAGAATCTCTCCAGTAAGTAGGAGTTTGTCATCCATTGCTTGAGAGATCCAAAGGTCCATTATTTCAGTGACCTCAGGATGCTGCGTCTGTTGAGCATGCTTTAAGGAGTGAGCATGAATGTTGTTTTCCCATTGTTGATGCCATTTGACTTCCTCCTTTAACCATACAGATATGATTGGTTGTTTGAGCTGAAGGCTAGGATGCTTGGTATTGAAGTGCGCTGCAGTCTTTTTTTGACTACCATTGTTCTTATGGTGCCAGTCAAGGATTTCAATTCGCTAGGCTAATGTGGCATTTTCTTTCACAATAGGAGCAGCTTTCTGTTTCTTTGTCTTCTTTTCTACACCAAGCACATTTTGTTCTTGATCTTTGGGACCTACTCATAGTCATTAGTGTAAGTTTTACATACTGGAAAATGAAACTATACGTCTGTGCTTCTTTCCTGGATTTTTGCCACTAGGATTAGCAAGGTCCTGTAGCTTCTGTACAACATTCTTGTCATTTGAATCCAGCTGTGCTAGACCCCTTTCATAGTCTGAAGTGCACTCAAGGAGATCCACGACACATTCTTCAGCAACAAGATTTCCTTCACCATCTAACCATTGCTCCTCATCTTCAGAAAATTTCTTCTTCTCCTGCAAATTAGTCTGAAGTCTTGTTTTTTGCTCCTGAACTTGCTTCTTCAAAACATTGAGACCCCTTTTGATGACTTCAAGAGGCTTCATCATGAGATGTTACAGTGTGCTTCATTGTCATGAGAATAACAACTATGATTAAAAACAAATTATATAATAGATAAGTATTTACTAGGACATGGATCATCCCTAAGTATGGGTTATGACCCCTCAAAAAGGTATGGGTTATGGGGTATGAGAGGTTTATTGGTTATGGATCCAAAATCTCTGCAAACCAAGTTGGGAGATGGTAGATCATATGGGTTATGAGGGGTTATGGGTTATGAGGGGTATGGGTTATAAGGGGTTTGACTGTATATGATCTATCATCTTTTCTCCTTCTTTGGCATGCCTTCCATAAAGTGCTCGCATGGCAGTCAGAGTAGTCTGAGGGCTGGTGAGACAATGGACAAGGCAGAGAATGTTATGGAGCACATCCTTCTGGACTGCGAACAACAAGAGCTCTTTGCAAGGAGGCACTCATGAAGAGGCACAATGTCTCACAATAAGCAAAGAGGCAAGAGGGAACAGTTGAGGCGACTGTTCAGGCAAGGGCAAGTCCAGACTAGAGGAGGTGGAATTGCACAGGTCTAGCTTGGGGTTTACAAGCAGGTAGCTAGCTACTTTATAGTCCTCTAATGCATGCATGGACCAAGATGAAGGGTAGGCATGGAAAAGAGAAGAATGCGAAGGAACAACTGCAGAATGACTAAATGGATCACGACAGCATGCGAGAGAACGCTGTTAGGAGGTAATGTCCTAAAGAGAGATAACTAGATAAGAACTGAAACGGTAAAGGAGTAATCGAACTTGTTGAGAGAGAAGGTTACAAGGAATTGTAAGTACCTTACATGTGGATGCGGATACATAAATGAAATGTGTTTGGAGACAAGAAGGAGACCAGGATGAAGTGAAAATATTGTAATAGTACTCCCTTTGTAGCTTCGCAGTGCTGCTGCATTCCTAAGCTCCAGAGGAATCCTCACCATTGAATACCAGCTGGTCATCATTAAAGTCCTCAGAAGTAAAGGGGCAGTTTGGGACGGTGTGTCCAACAGCTCCACAAAGGCCACATTGGAGGGATGGGCACACTTTGGCCATGTGGCCCCAGTGATTGCATGCAGTGCAATGAAAGGTGAGGCAGTGGGAGGCTGGATGTCCAGGGGCATAGAGAGAACAGTGGGGACATCTATACTGCAGACAGCTCCATTGCAGATGTCCATATCTTCTGCAGGTGTAACACCTGTGGCCAGAGAGATCCATGGTGGCAAGATGAGCTTGGACATCTGGGGGGATGGGGAGGACTCAAGTGGGGGAAGAGAGTATGGTGATACCAGTGGGGAGGTCTCGGACATGGACATTGGATGGTAGGGATAGACCAGGGGGTGGTGCAGTGGATGGTAGGGAGATATGAACCAGTAGCAGGTTTTCTGGAGTGGTAGAATGGGTAAGAGGCGGGGATTCCTGGGAGGTGTGCAAGACGTCGGTATCTAAATAGTCATTGAGATCTGTCTTGTTTAGGGAGAAGAGGATTGCCTGTGGGAAGTCTCCCAAGGCACCAGGAAGGAAGGTGGAGATTATTTGTCCAAATTGGTGGTGATCCATCAGATCTAAGGCACAGAGACAGAGCTGATCAAGCATGGCAGCTTGTGCAGCAGTGAAGTTGGGGTTTGGGGATAAAAGTCTTGGTGAATGGCTAAATGACCAAAGAGAACAGGTTTGATGGAAGAATAAAATAGCCTCCATAAGAGGGAGTGAATGTCTAAAAAGGGGAATACTTTCAGTGATAGTCAAAAGCTGAGGGTGATCTAAAATATGGGCGTAAATAGCAAGTCGTTGGAAGCAGGGTAAGGTAGATGGATAAAGATTTTCCAAGGCCCAGTCAGGGATCTCCCTTCAATGCAAGTGTGAAGGGGAGATAGAAACCTGTAGGGTTTGCACTGCGGTGGATGGGGATCTAGGGACATCTGGGGAGCTAGGGCAGTTGGGTGGCAATGAAGTGGTAAGCAAAGTAGGTGATGTGATGGAAGTCATGACTCAAGCGTGGTGTGGTGCATTTGATGGTGGTATTGAGACAAGGATAATGATAAGTATAGTGATGATGGCGGCAAGAGATATAGTGGTGAAGATTGTAGCAATGATGAGGATCTGGTGAGGGGTGAGCATTGTTGCTCAAGAGGAGAGGTGTTACATTCATTTCCCTCATACGCAGGCTCTTACTTATCCTAATTGCTGTACCGTTCCATTATCCCCACCCTCACGCATGATACTTAAAGTTTCTTGTTTCCTTCGAATTGCCAGAGGCCTTAACCATTCATTTACTACAGTAGCATTCTCTTTCACCGTGCTTTGCTCTTGGACTATATCTCCTAAGTCTGCTCTCTTATGCAGACTCGTGATCCATTTACCATATCTGTTGTTTCCCACTGATCTCTTTCGATTCCCATGCCTCCCCTTAGTTGGTCCGTGTCCATCTTCTCTAAGTATATAAGTAGTAGACTAGCTATCCCTGTACCCTAAGCTAGTGCTATGCAATCCACACATTCCTTGAACTCTCTTGTCCACTAGACCTCGCCATAAGTCTTCATCCAGTCGTCTCTGTGTTGTCATGAGACGTTGAGCCTCTTCGTGAGTGCCTCCTCACAAAGCATAGGATACGATAGCAGTTCAACGGAATGTGCTACGTAACAAAAGCACTAGCTTTCCCTCCCACCCCTCCTAGTATTGAAGAAGGGTGAGCCCCCTTGATTCACCACGTCGAACAGAAGAATTGCCGGATCACCAAATCCAAACCAACCCCCAGAGGTACCGCATTGCCATAATGCGCTACTAGAACAAGCTCTCTGCAGATCTATCGCCAGGGGAGAGCCCCCCGAACCAGAACCAATCAAAGTAGAAGAACCCGAGCCAATCGCTGGACCAGGAAGCCCTGCTGATCCGTGGGCCACCACCTCTCCAATACCAACTATCCGTCTGGAACGAAATACATCCACCGCCCTCCCAATAACGAGCTACCAGTTAGCTTCCCCACCCTGAGCCACTCAACAAACTTCGGCGCTCCCTCCTCGACAACCCCCTCTCCTGATTTGTCTGATAACGAGGAAGACGATGAAATGACTTCCAAACCTGTTGAACTCAAAATCGGCACCCCCGCTGATTACGATGGAGACCCAACTACCGCCAAGTCATGGATGCTCACTGTAGAAACCTATCTTCTTGTTAATGAAGAAATCTACACCACCAACACGAGAAAGATTGCTTTTGCCCTCTCTTACATGAAGAAGGACTCTGCACTCAGATGGGCCACCATCTGCCGACAAGAAGCGATGGTAAAAACTCCTCCATCCTTCAGAACCTTCCTCGATTTTAACAAGGCCTTCGCCACTGCCTTCGAGTTGACAGATACGGTAGCAAATGCCACCAAGAAATTGGTTGCCCTCCAACAAGGATCCATCGATAACCTTCATACTTACGTTTCTCAATTCCGACTCTTCACCGCTACATCTGGGATAACAGCGGATGACGCCCTCATCGCCATATTCGAGAAAGGACTTCATAACTACCATTGGAACCGCATGGCCAGATTGGAAACTATCCCTAAAAAGATTAGCGAATGGTACGCTAAAGTGGAAGTCTTTGAAGCGAATAGAGCCCGCTTCTCTCAAAGGAATGAACCTAATGGAAAAAAGACTTTCCAACGGTCCTTCGTTCCCCGTACCACCCCTACTCGAGACCCAAATGCCATGGATATCGATACTCTTAATCTTTCTCCAATCAAACGGAAAAGATGTCTTGACAACAAGCTATGCTTTATCTGTAAGCAATCGGGATGTTCCACCAAGAACCATCCAAACTATACTCCTCCGCCCCCGCAACCATCTAGGAACTCCACTCGACTCCGCACCACCACCACTACCCCATCAGCCAAACTAACCCAATACGTCAACACTCTCGTAACCAGAGGAAAGACATCGGAGGAAGTGTTGAAAGAACTAAAGGAAACCTTCGATGCACTGAAGGAATCCATCGCCTCCATTGAAGAAATAGTGGAAGATGATCAAAAGGATTATTAGCAAGGAGAGATGAGTCAATGCTCCCTCTTCAAAAACCTCCTGTAGTAATCAGCTCTGAATCAAATAAATCAATTCGCATACAAATCAGACTATTTGCTAAAGGAAAAAACGTTGACACGACTGCTCTTATCGACAGCGGAGCAACCAGGATGTTTATTGATCCCTCCCTTGTCAAAAGACTACACCTCGTCCCAATTCCCCTAGAAACACCAGTACAAGCTCTTAACGTTGATGGAACCCAGAATCAGAAGGGAACTATCCGATCCTCGGTAACCATCGAAACCACCATGGTGAATATCTCCGAAACCCTGCGCCTAATGGTGATAGGACTTGGGCGCCCCCAGATTATTCTCGGAATGACATGGCTCCGATCTCATAATCCACACATTGACTGGATAAAAAGAACTGTCGCTCTACCGAACCCACCCCTTGACACCTATGACCAGATACTGGATCGATACCTCTTGCGATGGCTAGGATACGACTCCAACGATTGTATTAATAAAGGATTAACAATCCGCCAGGAATGGCTGAATGCAGAATCCATTTGCAAAACCACGCTGGCCACCAAATTAGCCCAGAATGCTCCAAAAAAAGAGGTTACTCTTCCCACTGCTTATTCCGACTTCGCTGACATGTTTGAGGAGAAAAATCATGATGAACTCCCACCTCATCGCCCATACGACCATGTGATCATTCTAAAAGACTCTTTCATCCCCAAAAGGGCTAAAACTTACTCTTTAAACCCGGCGGAAATGGAAGCATGCAAAGCATTCATCAACGAGCACCTTCGGACTGGACGGATTGTTGAGTCCCAATCCCCCCAAGTGTCTCCTCTCTTCTTTGTACCCAAAAAGGATGGAACTGTACACCCATGCCAGGACTATAGATATTTAAATGAACACACTGTCAAAAATGCCTATCCCCTTCCCCAAATCTCCGACCTCATCAATCAAATGAAGAACTCCAAGTTCTTCTCCAAATTTGACATCCGATGGGGATACAACAACATTCGCATCAAACCAGAGGACCAATGGAAGGCGGCATTCATTTGCCCTTTAGTGTATATGAGCCAACAGTCATGTTCTTTGGTCAATGCAATTCCCCACCGACCTTCCAGGCGTTCATGAATTGGGTATTCCATGATATTACCCCTGAAGGATGGTTAGAAATATACATGCATGACCTGGGCATCCATTCAATCATGATGGAAGACCACATTGCAAGAACCAGACATGTACTCGCTCGCCTTCGAGAACATGGCCTCACTCTCAAGCTATCCAAATGTACATTTGATGCCCCAGAAATCGAATACCTCGGAGTGATAGTAGGCAATGGCCATGTCCGAATGGACCCTACTAAACTAGCCACCATCTCCACCTGGCGTCCACCACCAAATGTACGATCAGTCCGCTCCTTCCTTGGCTTCTGCAACTTCTACCAAAAGTTCATCCCAAACTTCACTGACATGGCCGCCCCTCTCAATACCTTAACCAAAACTACCCACCCCTGGACTTGGGAAGCTCCCCAACAAGCAGCCTTCGACCGACTGAAGCAAATCTTCTCCTCCGAACCCATCATTGCCCTTCCTGATACCGACTGACCCTTTTTCCTCATGACTGACACTTCCCTCATCGCGATAGGAGCAGTCCTTATGCAAAAGGATACCAACGGAGATAGTCACCCCTGTTCCTATTACTCTCGTACTCTTACCGATGCTGAGCGCAACTATGACATCTACGATCGTGAACTACTCGCTGTTATTGATGCTCTCAAGGAATGGCGCCAATACCTTCTTGGTACCACTCATCCTGTCACTATACTCACCAATCACAAAAACCTAACCTTTATGAAAGCCCCTCAGAAACTATCTCACCGACAAGCTCGCTGGAGTCTCTTTCTCCAGGACTATCATATCATCTGGCAAAACATTCCCGGCACCATGGCCTCCCCTGCTGATGCCCTCTCATGTTGCTATGAAGTTGACACCTCTATGGATAATATTCATCCTATTTTAACCTCCCCCACTGTCATCTCCCTCCTTGATACTTCTCTTTCTACCAAGATCGCCTCATCCTTCCCTGATGATCCTCTTGTCCTGAAGGCCATTGCCGCCATGGACAAATCCTTGCCTCTCTTCCCTCGGTCCTCCCTTCAGGACTGGACCTTTGACCATCCCCATCTTTATTTCTGTGGTCGCCTCTATGTTCCCCCTGCCGAACGCCATCCTCTCCTTTCTGCCTTACATTCCTCCCCTGCTGGGGGTCATGAGGGTCTTTTCCACTCCTACCACCACCTTAGTTGTGACTACTGGTGGCCAGGTATGCGTGCGTTTATCTCCCATTTCATCGCCGGCTGCGCCCTCTGTCAGATGAATAAGGTTAACACACACCCTACAGTACCGCCCCTCTCCCCCCTCCCTTCCACTGCCACTCGTCCCTTTCAACAGATCTTGGTTGACCTTATCACCGACCTCCCCCCTTCCGCCAGCTTCGATTCTGTATTGGTCGTGGTCGACCATGGCCTTACTAAGGGGGTGATATTCGTCCCATGTACCAAATCTATTTCAGCTGACGGTGTTGCCTCGCTCTTTTTCACTCACGTGTTTCCCCGATTTGGCCTACACGACTCTTGCATCTCCGATAGAGGACCACAATTCGCCTCTACCTTTGCCAAAGAGATGGCCTGCCTTCTCCAATATGATCTAAAACTCTCATCGGCCTACCACCCCCAAACTGATGGCCAAACTGAACAAACCAATCAGGAATTAGAAACGTATCCTCAGATCTTTTGTCAAGGACAACCTGACACATGGAGCCAACTCCTCCCTCTTGCTGAGTTCTCACACAATTCCGCCACCCACTCTTCTACCCACCAATCGCCATATTACCTCATGATGGGATATGAACCCTGAGCCTACCCTGCATTAGGAAAGATGTTTGCTCCCGCAGTAGAGAACCAACTCTCCCATCTCGCTGAGACAAGAAAAGAAGCTCTTGCCGCTCACCAAGTCGCCCAACAAAAGATGAAGGAACGTATTACATCCAAATTCACTCCCTG
>JBBPKI010000851.1:0-17077 GCA_038089155.1 Nevesoporus exiguus
GGACACCATTTTTGGTATAGATACATGAATATACTATTGTCATATCCATGACATCCTATCCATCTCTGCCCCCTCCAGCCCCATCTCCAACCAACTCCAGTCATCTCTGCCATCCTCAGTCCACCTCTGCTTCCTCCACACTTGGAGCTCTGCTCCTCCACTCTGGACCATAGCTGTGCTTGCACAGGGACTCGGCTATTCTCAGACCTAGTTATCATTCCATACATTTTGTTTGTACACCTCTTTGCTTCCCTCATCCCTTCTTGGTCTCTTATGGACCCTTGATATTATCTCACTCATTCCCTGACATCCTTGATGTCCCTATTTACCCTCTAGTATAAAACCCTCTGTACCTCTGTTGTGTATCCCTTAGCATGAATATCGACTTAATCCCAACTCTCCTAATTCTCGTCATAATCCCCTGCTCCTCTGAAATACGAGGACACAGACCTGTTCAAGGGCGCGACACATAAGTCCTGCACTGACATCCTTTCTATGCAACTCCGCTCCGACACCTCCACTCCAGACTTCGGTCCAACTCCAAGACAAACTTCATCAACCACCCCTCAACACCTCTGGACCTCTGATCAGACTTGAGTCCAGAGAGTCTGGGACAATTTAACAACTATCACTTGAAACTCATAGCGACTAAGGACATACCAGTACAAGTCAAACCAGGTGAATAAAGAAATTTAAAAGATGACCAGGAAACTATATGATCATAACCTGGCTGGTTTCAGAATGCATACACATAGTTAGTTGAATCCAGTATTAAGGAAGCATATTAAAGATGTGAAGAAGCCATAAATAGACTTACCAGCAGGTGGACATGGACATCTAGGACATGTAGGATGGGTGAGGGCAACAACAAGGGACAGTAGAGTACCAGTACTACCAGCTGGTTGGCCAGTATATGGTGACACTGGGCAATGAGAGGACAGCTGGGTACCAGTACTACCAGCTGGTTGACCAGTATGTGGTGACCAGCCAGTCAATGATAGAGAATAGCTGGGTACTGATACTACTGGCCAGTTGACCAGTATGCAATGACTGGCCAGTTGACTGGTATGCGATGGCCAAGCTGAGGACGACACTGGATATGTTGATTGTGATTCGACACTCGAGGTATGGTGCTGGGATGACTGTGTTACAGCGATATACATGCAGGGAACACCAGTTCCCTACACCGGGATGTTCATCACTCCCATTCTTGCCAAAAGACTCAATGCCACTCCCACCCTACTTGATATGCCTGTACAAGCCTTAAACATTGATGGAACCAAAAATCAGAAGGGAACCATTCAATCCTCTGTAGCCATAACCACCACCCTAGCAAGCTTCTCTGAAACTCTGTATTTAATGGTGATAGGACTAGGACATCCCCAGATCATCCTCAGGATGACTTCCTTCAGTCCCATAACCTACAAATCAACTGGACAACAGGCACCATTACCTTCCCCATTGCCATACCCACACCCAACCCATATGACCCTATACCTGATCAATATCTATTAAGATGGCTAGGATATGATCAAGACACCCTAATTTATGAAGGATTAACCACTCGCCAAGAATGGCTTGATGCAGAGTCCATACACAAAACCACCCTTGCCACTGAGATAGCCCAGCAGGCCAAAAAGGAAGAAGTCACCCTTCCTTCCACCTATGCTGACTTTGCTGATGTATTCAAGGAAAAGAACCATGACATACTTTCCCCCCATTGTCCATACAACCACACCATTATACTAAAAGACTCCTTTATTCCAAAAAGGGCCAAACCCTACTCACTAAACCCAGCAGAGATGGAGGCATGTAAAATGTTCATTGAAGAACATCTCTGAACTGGACAAATCATCAAGTCACAATCCCCCCAAGCCTCCCCTCTTTTCTTTGTACCCAAGAAAGATGGAACAGTATGCCTGTGCCAAGATTATAGATACCTAAATGAACATACTGTGAAGAATGCCTACCCCCTCCCACAGATCTCCAATCTCATTGATTGCATGAAAAACTCGAAATATTTCTCCAAATTTGATATTCGCTGGGGATACAACAATATCTGAATCAAACCAGAAGATCAGTGGAAGGCAGCATTTATTTGCCCCCTTGGCCTCCATGAACCAATAGTCATGTTCTTTGGTCAATGTAACTCTTCACCCACCTTTCAGGTGTTCATGAACTGGATATTTTGTGATATTACCCTGGAAGGATGGTTAGAGATATACATGGATAATCTGGGAGTTCATTCCATTACACTCAAAAATCATATTGCCCAAACTTGCCGAGTATTAGCCCACCTTTGTGAACATGACCTCACCCTCAAATTATCCAAGTGTACATTTGATGCCTCCAGAATTGAATACCTTGGAGTAATTGTTGGCAATGGCAAGGTCTGTATGGACCCCACTAAATTGGCTGCCATCTCTACTTGGCATCCACCCCTGAACATGTGGTCAGTTCACTTATTCTTGGGCTTCTGCAACTTTTATTGAAAGTTCATCCCTAACTTTTCCAACATTACTGCTCTGCTTAATGCCCTCACCAAAGCCATCCAACCCTGGACATGGGAAATCCTCCAACAAGCTACATTCGATCATCTCAAATAGATCTTCTCCTCCACACCTGTCATCACCCTCCCTGACACTGATCACCTATTCTTTCTCATGACTGATGCTTCCCTTATCATAGTCAGAGCTGTCCTCATGCAAAAAGATGTTAATAGTGATAGTCATCCATGTGCCTATTACTCTCAAACCCTCACTGATGCAGAGTGCTGTAAAAGTTAATCCTACCTTGTGATGTAAGGCAGGTCAGTAGAATGAGAAGTGGGTGCGATTAGTTCGACCCAAAAAGGGGATTCTAAGGGAGTGGACTAGTAGGAGAAGAGTGCCCAGGGCTTACTAACTCTCTAAACTTGATGATGTAGTGATACTGGACCATCCTGGAGCAGGCAGGCAGCAATTTGAGTTATCAGACTTGTAATGGCATGGCCAGCAGTGGAATTATGAGTGGAATGCATAGTGCTTGATATCTGGGCATGGTTTCTCGGTCGTGATGATGGAAGTCAGAAGCTAGATACCATTTTTGGTATAGATACATGAATATACTATCACTTGAAACTCATAGTGACTAAGGAAATACCGGTACAAGTCAAACTGGGTGAATAAAGATATTTAACAGATAACCAGGAAACTATATAGTTGTAACCTGGCCAGTTTCAGAATGCATACACATAGTTAGTTGAATCCAGTATTAAAGAAGCATATTAAAGATATGAAGAAGCCATGAATGGACTTACCAGCAGGCAGACATGGACATCTAGGACATGTAGGATGTGTAGGACAGGTGAGGGCGATGACAGAGGACAGTAGAGTACTGGTACTACTGGCCGGTTGACTGGTATGTGGTGATGCCGGGTGACAAGAGGACAGCCGGGTACTGATACTACTGGCTGGTTGACTGGTATGTGGTGACTGGCCAGTTGATGATAGAGAATAGCTGGGTAGTGATATTACTGGCTGGTTGACCGGTATGTGATGAGAGAACAGCCAGATACTGATACTACTGGCCAGTTGATGATAGAGAATAACTGGGTACTGATACTACCGGCCGGTTGACTGGCATGTGATGGCCAAGCTGAGGATGACACTGGATATGTTGATAGTGATTTGATGCTCGAGGTAGGGCACTGGGACAACTGTGTTACAGCGATATACATGCAGGGAACACCACTTCCCTACAGCACAACTATGATATTTATGACTGTGAATTGCTCACTGTCATTGATGCTCTTGAGGAATGGTGCCAATACCTCCTTGGCACCACCCACTCTGTCACCATACTCACTGACCACAAAAATCTTACCTTCATGCATGCTCCCCAAAAGCTGTCTCAATGTCAAGCCTGGTGGAGCCTCTTCCTCCAGGACTATCACATCATCTGAAAGAATATCCTGGGGACTGCTGCCTCTCCTGCTGATGCTCTCTCTTGGTGCCATGATGTCAACACCTCTCTTGATAATACTCACCCCATCCTCACAAACCCCACTGTTATCTCTTTCCTTGATGCCTCTCTCTTTGCCAAGATAGCCCTCTCTTCCCTAGATGACCCCCTTGTCCTCAAGGCCATTGAGGCCATGGACCACTCACTACCCCTCTTTCCACACTCCTCCCTCCAAGACTGGACCTTTGCCCACCCTCACCTCCATTTTCATGGTCGCCTTTATGTCCCACCCTCTGTGCACCACCCCCTCCTTCTCAAACTACATTCTTCCCCTGCCAGTGGCCATGAGGGGCTTTTTCACACTTATAATTGCCTTTCTCGGGACTATTGGTGGTCTGGGATGTGCTCTTTTATTGCTTGCTGTATTGCTGGGTGTGCCACCTGCCCCTTTCAACAGATTTCTGTTGACCTGATCACCAGCCTTCCTCTCTCCACTTCTTTTGACTCCATCCTGATTGTGATTGACCATAGTCTCACTAAGGGGGTGATACTCCTCCCATGCACTAAAATAATCTCTGCCAGCAATGTTGCCTCTCTCTTTTTCCATCACATATTCCCAAGATTCAGCCTCCATGACTCTTGTATCTCTGACAGAGGACCACAGTTCACCTCTACCTTTGCCAAAGAGCTAGCCTGCCTCCTCCAATATGACCTGAAACTCTCATCCACCTATCACCCTCAAATAGATGGTCAGATCAAACAAACCAATCAAGAGCTGGAAATCTATCTTCGGATCTTTTGTCAGGGATGACCCCACACCTAGGACCAACTCCTCCCTCTTGCCAAATTCTCCCACAACTCCACCATCCACTCCTCTACCCACCAATCGCCATACTATCTCATGATGGGATACAAACCTAGAGCTTATCCCCCTTTGGGAAAAACTTCAGTCCCTGCCATGGAAAACCAACTTTCCCTTCTCACTGAAGTAAGAAAAGAAGCCCTTGCCACCCACCAAACTGCCCAACAGCTAATGAGGGAGTGTATCACATCAAAGTTTACCCCATGGAAGATGGGCAATAAAGTGTGGCTCAAAGCCACCAATCTCCAATTAAACTATCCATTGAAGAAACTAGCACCCAAACAAGAAGGCCCCTTTGAGATAATTAAGGTACTCTCCCCTGTGGCATATCAGTTGAAGCTCCCCCCCACATGGTGCATCCATAATGTATTCCATGCCTCCCTCCTATTGTCCTATCAAGAGACACCCAAACATGGCCCCAATTTTATTCCCCTACCATCTGACCTTATCCAGGGGGAAGAGGAATTTAAAGTCAAACAGATACTTTCCCACTGGGGCTCCCCTCACTGGTGCCAATATCTAATCAAATTGAAAGGGTATTCCTCATCTGAGAACATGTAGGAACCAGAATCTAACCTGAAACACACCCCTGCCCTCCTCCTCCAATATAAGACCAGCTGATCCATCCCCATCTAATGTTCAGTCCACTATGAGTCCTCTTAGTTGTGCTCTTAGCCTCTCTTCTCTTCATTTGCACCATTGTCCTCCTTGCTATCCTCTTCACCCTCTATCATGTCCATCACAGTCCCTACCACACCTGATCAAGAGTCCTCAGTGCCATCCTCTCCATTGTCCCTCACCCCAACCACTACCCTGCAAGGCTCCCCTGAAGCACCCCCTACTCCTGTACTCCCATGCCTTGCCCCATCACTTGGCCCTTTATGGATAGCCCCTGCCTGACCTCATCCATCCATCCCTGCTTTTCCATGCTTCCAATGATTGGCCACCTATGCCCATGTACTTGACCACACCCCCCTGCTTAGACTTGCCAAATCCTTCCCAGTTTTTGCCAACAACATCTCACTGATGAAAGCCACCCTCTTGTTCCATCACACCTCTCAGTTTCATCTCTTTTCTAGTCACCCATGAATGGGGTTTAGAGAAGACTTCTCTGCCTTCCATGCCACACTTCTGGATCAGATCTGCCTCAGGGCCCTTGATCTCCTTGACCACCATCAGTTTGCACAGGTTATCACGACGTTCCCACTATCAACCCTGAGAGAATATGTGGAGGTAATCTTAAATTCACTTTCCAACTCTGACCTCATGGGCTATTTAGAAAGCTACCTGGTCCTCAGACACCCTCCTCATCAGTCCCTACCTTGTGATCCATCCCCACCACTGGCTCAGTGGGATAGCCCCTCTCCTTCCCCAGTCACCAAAACCATTGAGCTCACCACCCAACCTCTTCCAGTCCCACCCCCACGCACCTCTGACGAATAGGCCCCTGTTGCTCAGGTGACTCTGCAATCTCCATCCCCTGAAGACTTCCACTCATCTCCATCCACTCCACCACCAACCTTTCACAGACTGTGCGACCTCTCCACTGGAACTAGAGTGGTCTTGTCCCCCACCCAAGTCCTTCCCCTTCCTGACAATGTTGCTAGCCACCTTGCTGCCTTGAATACCTCTTGAGCCTGCTGCTTCTCCTGCAGTCAAAGGGGGCATTTTTGCATCAATTGCCTCTGATATAAATGCCCCCACTGTGGTCAGTGGGCCCCAGACCACCCCACATCCAATTGCCTTGTCAACCACTGCCCACTCTGTGACCACTAGGGCCATGTGGCGGTAGTCTGCCCAACAATCCATTGCTTCCTTTGTGGAGGCCCAGGCCACACTGTCAATAACTGCCCCTTCACTATTGAGGATCCTGTTCATGGAGGACTGGTTCTGCTTGGTGAGAATCCCAATGTTGCTTAATACTGCTGCTGGGTGACAGTTGTACGAACAGGGTAGTGTTACATTTCTTTCCCTCACACATGGGCTCCTACTTATCCTCATTGCCATCCTGTTCTATTATTCTCACCCCCATGCTTGTTATCTCAAATTCCTTGTTTCCTTCAAGTCACCGGAGGCACTGACTCTTCACCTTTTACAATAGTTGATCCATTCCCATACTTCATCCTCAGACTACACCTCCTAAGCTTGTTCTCTCACACAAGCTTGTGATCCACTTACCATATCCATAGTTCTTCCTTTCCTTTCTTTGACCTTCCATGCCTACCCTTAGCTGGTCCATGCCCATCCTTTCCTATGATGTAAGCAGTAGTGTAGCAAGCCTTGTACTCCAAGCTAGTGCTATACAATCTATGCATTCCCCTGAACCTCCACTTGCCTTGTCTAAATCTCTTGTCAAGAGATTCTCCTTTGAACCATCTCTTTGCCTTTGTGAGACATTGTGCCTCTTTGTGAGTGCCTCCTCACAAAGCAATAAGTATACTAGCAGTTCTTGGGAACATGCTACATAACATATGGCCCAGTGAGGATCAGACTCATCAGATTTGGACAAGTGGATGGAGGCAATAGGATCGGAAGGGAGAGCTAAGAGGATATCATTATGAAGGGTCTCAACATCAAACAAGGAGGCAGCTCAGAGTACCAGAGTTGCGAGGTATGTAGCCCAGAGTAATGTGGCAAGCTGTTCCTGTGCAAAGATGGGACAGAAATTATGTGGATTGACACAAGGTGTAGTCTCTATCCCTCTCTTTGGGGTAGACATCCCAGCATCTAGTCAGGGCATCGGGCTTGGCACCTAAACATCTGGGGTGGAAATGGATGACCATATTGAACTGGAAGAGAAACTCCAACCACTGGGCTTGACAGTGGGTCAGGAGTTTTGTGGTAGAAAAGTATTCCAAGTTCTTGTGGTCAGTCACAACATTGACCGGAGTACCTGAACCTTCAAGGTAATGCTGCCAGGTCTCGAAGGACTCATGGATGGCAAGCAATTTCTTATCATTGGTGTCATAGTTGAGCTGGCAACAGGCCAGAGTTCCTCATCTGGACATCAGAGCAAGAGGATGCTGGCAATCACATAATCAGAGGGGTCAGTCTCAATGATCAGCAGAGCATCAGGTACCCAGTGAGTAAGAATAGGAGTGAAGGTAAACACTTCCTTAAGATGCCAGAAGGCAGAGCAACAAGTGTTGTTGAAGTCCCATGGAACACCCTTATGAGTAAGGCAGGTCAAGGGAATGATGAGACCAGAGTAGTCATGGATGAAATGGCAATAGAAATTAGTGAATCTGAGGAAGGATTGAATATCTTGGACCTTGCAGGGCTTGGGCCAGTCAAGAATGGCCTTGACTTTTTCAGAGAACATGGTAAGTCTGGGAGGTGAGAGGTGGTATCCAAGGTACTCAGTAGAGTCAGTATGGAATTCACATTTATCAGGTTTAGCATAGAGGCCATGTTTCCAGAGTCATTGGAGGACTTCTCAGATGTCCTCCCTATTGGAAGCCTTGTTGGCAGAGAATATAAGTATATCATCCAGGTATACAATCACAAGGACATTGAGGAGATCAGCAAAGATAGAATTGACAAATTGCTAGAAAGCTGCTGGGGAGTTGGTCAGTCTGAAAGGCATGACAGCCATTCAGAGGAACCATAGTGTGTCCAGAACAAAGTCTTCCATTCATCGCCCTCAGCAATGTGGACCAGATGGTATGCATGCTGGAGGTTGATTTTTGTATAGATCTTCGCTTGGGCTGGAGCATTGAGGAGGTCAGAGATGCAGGGAAGGAGATAGCAGTTTTTCTTCATGATCTTGTTCAATCCTTGAAAGTTGACACAAAGGCAGAGTGAACTGTCCTTCTTGCAGACAAAGAAGACCAGAGCAGCATGAGCAAAGGAGAATGGGCAGATGGAATCCATAGAGAGGTGTTCATCAAGGAATGTCCAGAGGGACTCCAGCTTGGAGGGTGAGAGGGAATAAGTGACACCTATGGGAGGAGAAGCTCCTTCTTCCAAGTTGATCTTCAAATCAAACTTGCAGTGTGGAGCAAGGGTATCAGCCTTGCACTTGCTGAACACATCTGCAAAGTCATGATACTCTGGGGGAACTCTGGAGAGATCAGCTGGATCAGGGGCAGTGGATGTGGCACAAAGGTCACTTTCCTTAGAGCAGAGTTGCAGACTAAACTGCACAGAGCCCTCAAGATGACAAGCAAGTGTGAAGGCCAGAGCGCTGATCAGTACAATCAGCAGAGCCTTGTGCTCTGAGAAACATGGTGGATTGGTGGAGACAGAGTTAGCCGGAGGCAAGGGGACTGGGGCTGGAGTAGGCAGAACCAGAGTGGCCAGAGGCTGTGGAGATGAGCTCATAGGTGCCAGAATGGGCTATTCCGGTGTCTGGAACGAGATACTGCTCAAAACCCAGTCAATCAACAAATTGTAGCAGGTGAGCCAGTTGTGTCCCAGGACAATGGAGCAGGATCCATCTAGCAGAGTGACATAGAATGTCATTGGAGTGATATCACCAGTTTTGAAATGAACAAAGAGGTCGACAGCTTGGGAAAGGATAGAATTGGAGGTTCCATTGAACAACCAGAGTTGTATCAGAGGAATGGAATAGGTCAAAAGTGTATATTTATTCACAAAAGTAGTATCTATGAAGCAGTCAAAGGATCCAGAATCCAACAATGCAGGAAATGCAGGAATGTCATAAGAGATCAGAGAGATGGATGGCATAAGGGATCTGGGGTCTAAAAAAGTGGATATGCTGAGTCAGATCTCCAAAGGTGCATAGGAAGAGTCAATGCAACCTCCTGTCCATGTGGAGTCATGGAGGCTGCTGCTTATTTTTTTGCCTTGGAGGTGTCTGGTTTAGCTTCTGGAGTTGAGGTCTTCATGGCATAAGCCTTAGCTGCATAGGACATGGACTTAGGACAGTCCTTAGCTACATGTCCAGCTAGACCACAGAACATACAGAGGTTGTTGTTGAATCATCACTGTTATGGTTTTCTTTCTTAATGGTCACCTCCTGCTTATTTTCTTCTTTCATCTTTGGGAGGGACCAATCACACAGAAAGTCTACATTCCATATCTTGTCATCCTGTATTCAGATGACATTAGACTAATCCTGTTACTATAGCATTCATCTTCACAGCTTTCCATCTTTGATATCATTTGGACATTGCCTCCTCCATCACCATCTCTCTGTTGGGTGATGTGTCTTCCCTACTACCATCTTGATTGATAGTTACCATCTTTGGCTGTGTGCTCAGCCACCTCTAGTTAGACACTATTTATATTGGCAGCCTTTGTACAGTAAAGTCTCAGCCAATTCTTATCATCCTTGTGGTGTATCAATTTCACACTCACCTCCAGCTTGCCTACTCAGGAGAGAGCTCCCTTGTTATCAATAGCAAACCCCTGTTGGGTCGCCCTGCTAGTCAAGTCTACTCAGAGGAGTAGTGTCAGCAAACTCAGAGGAGTCGACCCACTGACTGTAATCTTTCTATAGCTTACCAAGCACATTGCACCTCTTCATGAGTGCCTCCCTTGGGTAAGTTGACCAAGTGGTCCTGTGGTAGAAAGGTTGTTGTGAGCTACAATATGCCATGACCATTACAAAAGAATTGGCTCATCCCCTGCCCTTTCTTCTTTAAGAAAGGCTTACCACCATTGATCCCCAATGCCCCTCTCACAGAGTAACCAGCTCCTCCACCAGAAGCCCTTGTCAAGAAGACCCCTGAGAAAGGAGAGGATCCCCTCTCATCCATGCCTCATCACAAGCAGCTCATGCTGCAATGTTTAGTGTCCCGGAGGATGATTTTTCAGAGGAGGAAGAACAGATAGCCATCGACATGCCAAGAGAACTAGAAGCCTCCTCACAGCCAGAATCAACATCGGAGCCTGTACACTCATTCAGACAGTTCATAGCATTGCTACTGCTCAAACCCCACGATTGGAATGCTCTGCTTACACGTTCACCCTCACCTGATGCCATGACTTCTAAATCAGAGTTGAAGTCCACTCTCCCCACCAACTTCTCAGGAAAGTCCAATGATGCCACCAGATGGATCAAGCCCATGAAGGGCCATTTTGCAGTCTATTCATCTCTATTTGGAACAGATGAATTTAAGATATTTACAGTGCTAAACAAGATGAGCACTGGACATGGAGTTGTTAAAGTCCAGTCTCTCTGGACTCAAGTCTGACCAGAGTTGCAGAGTCTAAGAGGTTAACAGAGGAGTTAGTATAGGAGTTGGACCAGAGATCTGAGCAGAGGAGTTGGAGTGGAGGTACTTAGGAGGACATTGGCACAGGACTTATGTGTTGTGCCTCTAAGCAGGTCCATGTCCTCATATTTTGGAGGCACAGGGGTCCAACAGGGAGGAGATGGGGTGATCGCGAAATGAGAGGAGAGTGATTTAGTCAGAGGGAGTCAGACAGGAGTAGGAGAAGGGGGACTTAATTTGATATTCATACTGAGGAGTACATACAGGAGTTACAGGAGTTATATAGTGTAGAGTAAGTGAAGGAGATACCAAATGGGATGAAAATAGTATCTGACAAAGGTGGAGAACACATGAAAATATTCTAGGAAGTAAGAAGTGACCTAAGGGTCACAGATTGTCAAGGGTAATACTAAGGGACAGAGAAGGGATGAAAGAACAAAGAGAAGGACAAACAGGGATAATGTCTGAGAGGTTCCAAGCGAGCACAGCCACAGGTCCGATCGGAGGAGTGGAGCACCTTGGAGCTCTGTGCATGGTGGTGATGGAGGTGACCAGAGATTGTTGGAGAAGGGGCTGGAGGAGATGGAGATAGGTAGTTGGGCACAGATATGACAGGAGTCCAGTTCTCTGAAGGCTGGTATGACAAGATGAATGATACCAGCACCACTTCACCATGCTGGAGAAAGAATTTCTTGCAGCCTTCATACCATTTGCAGAGAAACAGCACACCACTAACATGTTAGACTACATCAGGCAAAGGGTTCGCTGCAACCCAGTAACAAAGCTGGATAACAGATTCCAGGAATACATACAGGATTTCCTTGCACTGCAAGCCAAGGCCAAGATATCTGATGAAGGAGAGATTTGCAGGAAATTCCTTAGAGGACTAGATAAAAAGCTGGGTAACCTCATTCTGATGCAGGCCACCATCCCCAATATGCTAGCTAAATGGATCTCCAATGCCAAGAAGTTCCACAAACAACAGAACTTGATCCAGTCAATCAGAGCTGGGGGACACTTCCCATCACATATGGGCAGAGATCCAAACGCTGTGGAGATTGACACCATCAGGCTGTCTCCCACTGAAAGGGCCTGATGCATCAGAGACTGGCTATGCTTCATCTGCAAAAAAAAGGGATGTTCTGCTAGGAACCACAACAATTACAAGAGAAGATCTCCACAGTCACCAAGGACTGCCACTGTTGTTACCATAGAAACCCTGCCACCACCACCCCTCCCAAAACCAACTCCCATTGAGGAATATGTCTGCTCCCTTGAAGGAAGAGGTAAAAGCAAGGACAAGATCCTAGCAGTCCTGAAGACCTGCTACAAAGAAGAGATTGTCCCTGAAGGACCCTCTCAGGGTTTTTAGAAGGAGAGGCCACCTTGATGTCCACCTCTCACACGATAGCTCCTGTACTACTAAGTTCCAGCACCAATAGATCAATTCATTTCCCAGTAACTCTGAAGCACAGAGCAAAAATCATCAAAACCACCACATTAGTTGACTGCAGCACCACTGGAAATTTCATCAACCCTGTCCTAGTAAAGAAATTGGACACTCCCACTATCCCCATCAATCCCATCAAGGCTTATAACATGGATGGAACAGAAAACTCTAAAGGAGAAATTACAATACGAACCAATGTGGTTCTTTCCATAGGAGGAATAGACAACCAGATCTCCCCAATGATCATTGGCTGTGGACAACCCCAGATCATTCTAGGCATGACATGGCTTAGAAGAGTAAACCTGAAGATAGATTGGTCCGAAGGAGTAGTAAACCTTCTGGACTCCCCCAGGCCTTCCCCTCAACCTGCCAACACCATACCACAGAGGTACCTACTTCGATTCCTCTATACCAACCCAAATGAAACCACTATGCCATGGTTGAAGAAAAGGGAGGACTGACTGAATGGAGAGTACATTTGCAAGACCACCTGCTCCACCCAGATCGCCTCTGAAGGCAAGAAAGCAGAGGTAACTCTACTTGAAATGTTTAAAGAGTTTGTGGATGTCTTCACAGAAAAGACTCACAACCTCCTTCCACCCAGCAGACCATTTGATCACACCATAGAATTAAGGAACACCTTCATACCCAAGGTGGCTAAAGTATACCCACTAAACCCACAGGAGCAAGAGGCCTGCAAGAATTTTGTAGAGGAACATCTGAAGATGGGGAGGATCATCCCATCTAAATCTCCGCAAGCTCCCCTCGTCTTCTTTGTTCCAAAGAAGGATGGAACACTTTGACCTTGTCAGGATTATAGGTATCTGAACAGGCATACAGTAAAGAATGCCTACCCACTCCCACTCATCTCAGACCTTATGGACAAACTAAAAGGGTCTAGATACTTTACCAAGTTCAACATGTGATGGGGATATAACAACATCCTCATCCAACCTGAAGATCAATGGAAGGTGGCATTCATCACACCACTGGGGTTGTTCAAACCCACTGTAATTTTTTTTGAACTCTGTAACTCTCTGGCTACTTTCCAAGCCTTCATGAATCATTCTTTTAGGGATTACATCACCCAAGGATGGGTGATCATTTATATGGACAATATACTCATACATTCTAGTGACCTGACTATTCATCATAACAGGACCAAGAAGGTACTTCAACAGTTAAGGGAACTACACCTCTCCCTGAAGATCTCAAAGTGCACTTTCAGTGCCCCAGAGGTAGAGTACCTAGGAATGATAGTTGGAGAAGGGATAGTCAAGATGGACCCCTCAAAGCTGACCACCATTACTAACTGGAACACACCAAGCTTGGTTGAAGCAGTTTGATCTTTTATAGGGTTTTGCAACCTTTACAGGAAGTTTATCCCGAACTTCTCCGCCACTGCTGCCCCACTACACCTGCTGACCAAGACAAAACAACCCTGGATGTGGAAAGTGGAACAGGAGACTGCATTCCAGACCCTCAAGAAGGTTTTTATCCAAGCACCGGTCCTTGCCCTATCTGACACTGAAAAGCCATTCACCATAATGACTGATGCCTCTCTCACCACTGTGGGAGCTGTCCTAATGCAGGCTGACAGTAACAGTGACCTTCACCCAGTTGCTTATTTCTTGTCCACCCTTGCTCCTGTGGAGTGAAACTATAACATTTATGATAGGGAATTACTAGCAGTGATTGAAGCTCTTGAAGAGTGGCAACAGTACCTCAGAGGTACTAGCCACCCAGTGACTATACTAATGGATCACAAGAATTTATCATATACATATGCGCACCCCACAGAACCTCTCCCACTGCCAGGCATGATGGAGCTTATTCCTCCAGGACTTCAATATTATTTGCAGGTCACCCCAGGGTCCCAAATGGGACCAGTGGACACTTTGTCCCAAAAAGATGAGGTGGATACCTCAATGGACAACAAACTAATGCTGATCATTCTGGTCAACGCATCTCTATGTGAGTATCTCCCAGAACACGTCAGCATCAGGGCATTGGACCTGGTGCTGGCAAAGAAAATTGAACAGTCCTCTGCCAATGATCCACTAGTCCTTTGTGCTGTGAACACACTAAAGGACGAGCTGCCCTTACTCCCTCAGTCAGCCCTCCTGGACTGAAGGTTTGCCGATGGACAGTTATACTACAAAAACTGGCTATACATCCCCAAATCCACCTGCCCTGACCTAGTCTCTTTCCTGCACACCTTCCCCACTGGGGGACACAAAGAAGTCTTTCAAACCCAACAATGACTCACCCACAACTACTGGTGGCCTGGAATGGCCACCTTTGTCCACCAATATGTCTTAGGCTGTGCTGTCTGCCAGGCACATAAAGTCAACACCCACCTGACAGTACCCCCCCTATCACCACTAACCTCCATCACAACCCACCCCTTTCAGCAGATCTCTGTCAATCTTATCTCCAGCCTACCATGTGTGGGCGATTTTGATGCTGTAATGGTCGTGGTTGACCATGGGCTTACTAAGGGGGTAATTTTCACCCCTTGTTCAAAATCTATTGATGCAGAAGGCATGGCAAAGCTGTTCTTTGCATGGATCTTCCTCTGCTTTGGTCTTCATGATACTGTGATCTCTGACAGAGGTCTACAATGTGCATCTGCCTTCACCGTGGAACTGGCACATCTTCTCAAGTTCAACATCAGATTGTCCTCCACATACCACCCACAAACAGATGGAGAAATGGAATGAGTCAACCAAGAGCTGGAAACTTACTTGCAGATATTCTGCCAAGGGAGACCCCAGGATTTGGCTGACCTCCTCCCTACTGCCAAGTTTTCACATAATTCTGCCATCCACTCCTCCACTAAGGAAACCCAATTCTTCCTTATGATGGGATATCACCCCTGGTCTTACCCTGAGTTAGGAATGACATTCCTCCCCACCTTAGAAACCCACCTCTCCCTGATCACTAAGGGACATGATGAGGCACTGGCAGCACATCAAAAAGCTGCACAATACATGAAGGAGCAGATCACCTCTAAGTTCCGCCCTTGGAAAGTTGGAGATAAGGTGTGGCTGGAAGCCACTAACCTCTGCTTCAACTACCCAACCTGGAAACTTACACCAAAAAGGGAGGGACCCTTTGAAATCATCCAAGTCCTTTCCCTGGTAGCTTACTGATTGAAGCTACCCCCTACATGGAAGATTCATGATGTCTTCCATGTCTCACTCCTGTCCCCATATTGAACCACCCTAGAACACAGCCCAAACTTCCTACTGCCACCTGACCTCATCAATGATGAGGAATGTTATGAAGTCAAGGCTATTCTAGCACATAAAGGCAACAGATCTTGAAGGCAATACCTGATCAAGTGGCTTGGTTACCTGACATCAGAAAACACCTGGGAACCTGAAAGCAACCTTGATCAGACACAGGACCTGCTGATTGAGTATAAATCTGCATACTTGGATACTGATTGATCCAGGGCTGAGCAATGGTTCATTGTTATTCTGGTCATCCTATATCTACTCACTGTCCTCGTCTCCATCCTCCCAGCTGCTATCCCCTTCACCAGAGCTGTAATCCATCTCCTTGCCACCCACCATAACTTGTCCCTCTCCAACATGTCTATCAATTCTTTTTCTGCTTCTGCTCATACCTGTCATGTATTTGCTGAGTTCCTTCCTCCTTTCCAACGTCATTCACTTTATTCTGCTGTGTTGTCTTGTCCTCCTCTTCTTAGAATTATAGGATGCACCCCCATCACCAGATTCACTGCTGGACTGGAAGCCCTGATAGCCCTAGCCACTTCCCTGAACTCGACTATCCATTACTTAGAACAGTTTCCCAACCATCATACTATCTCCACCCCTCACTTGGATGGTGCCTGCACAGGACTACAACAGAATATGTTCCCACCTCCTTGATGCTCTCCTCACAGTCGGTTTTGATGGTGCTATAGTCTCCCTCAACCCTGAGGACATCTGGCCTATTTTCCAACCCATCTATGCCACCCTCACTCATGAAGAGCTCAACAAATATAAAGAGCAGGATCTCATCCTCCACACCCCTCTTCAGGAACAACTTATGTCCCCTGCCTCACCTATACCCACACCTACTCCTGTATGAATGCCTGTCCCTCATGCTGCCTCCATTCCTCCCACTGGACAAAGACTTTCTGTCCTGGATCATGTCTTACCTTCCTCGCCTCATCCCAAGATCACCCCAGATAACCTTGCCCTTACCCACTGCTTTTGTGGGGCAATGGGACACAACAGAAGCATATGTGATGCCATCCTTGCATCTGATTCTTATGACTATGTGAGAGAGACCCAGAGGGACCTGACAGAGACTAGAGGAACTGGAATGAATGCAGAAGCAGGGCTTCGAGCTTATGAAGGGGGTAATATTACAGTTTTCTTTTTAATGGTCACCTCCTGCTTATTTTCTTCTTTTGTCTTTGGGAGGGACTGATCACACAGGAAGTCTACATTCCGTATCTTGTCATCCTATATTTGGATGACATCAGACTAATCCTATTACTATAGCATTCATCTTCACAGCTTTCCATCTTTGATATCATTTGGACATTGCCTCCTCCATCACCATCTCTCTGTTGGGTGATGTGTCTTCCCTACTACCATCTTGATTGATAGTTACCATCTT
>JBBPKI010000852.1:0-17069 GCA_038089155.1 Nevesoporus exiguus
AGCACCTTGATGTAAGAACCAGAGGCAGATGTACTGCGGCTGACCGAAGCGTCACGCCCATCATCGATGTCGCTTGAGGGGGTGACATCACCAGTCGAGCTCGCGCCCCGGGCATGGGCATGGTTATGTCCGTGGGGTTGGTCCTGATCGTGGTCCCCACCGCTTCCTGCCGGCGCGCTTCGGGAAAAGAAGAGGTTACTTACCCCACTCATCACGGAAGTACGCCGGTCCCCCTGTGTGGAAAGAAGATGCTGCATCGAGCCTTCGCACACGACTGGCGATGTAGGTGTCGCAGCCGACATACCAGAACGCGACCTCGCATATTCCGCCGCGGCATTGTACGCCAGCCCACCCAGAGATTTTACGCTGCTCAACACAGTCCCTCCTGCTTTGATCGCAGCGCTTCCGAGGTCGGCCTGGGAAATCCCAAATGGGGTAGAGGAAGTCCGAACGTGTGTACGTGGCTGTAGTGCGGCGGAGCCATGTGGCGAATCTGAACGGGGTGGTTGAGCAGTAAATGCGAGGAGACGGTGCGATAGGGAATAGATGGGCGCGGGATCGTCTGGGGTCGAGAGGTCGTCCGAGTCATGCGTGTCTATGACTGATAATGATACACTGTCGTTGGTATTTGGTTTATGTGCTGATGTACGGCTGTAAGCAAATATGGAAGAGGAAGAAATACTATGTAGTATGGTGAATGATGCTGAAGAAAGAATGTGAAGAGTAGGTGGGCTTGTTATACTCTAAGACGTGATTTATCAGTGGCCTGACTCACGAGTATGAAGAAAATCTTTCTCTGGATACTCACAATAACAGTAAAAAGGCTACTTGACGCGAAAGACGATACATTGTGGAAGGACAGCTTCTTGACCACTTCGTGGGAGCGCAACGAATAAATAAGCATTGTAGATGCGCCCTGTATCCTGGAACTATGAAACGGACCACGTGAGCAATGGCGCACAGATGATTAAGGCAACTCACATTACGCCGATTAGCGGCCGCATATTAGCGAGTTGACCGTCTTCCCAAACGGGTGGTGAGAGAACACCAGCAGAGGTAACTAGCCCCCACGAGGGATCAGAAAGGTTTAACACCTCTGAGACGGACGCTAAGTTGGTACAATCCCACATCTGGAAGCCAGAAGAGTAACCCAGAAAGAGAACACGTCTAACCAAAACGTCAATACACACACGTTTGGAGATCTGCTTGCACGGCAGAAGTAGATCCTTACCGAGATTTCGAATTGGGTTGAGGTAAACTGTCCCACCGG
Source organism: Nevesoporus exiguus (assembly GCA_038089155.1). Taxonomy (NCBI): domain Eukaryota; kingdom Fungi; phylum Basidiomycota; class Agaricomycetes; order Boletales; family Boletaceae; genus Nevesoporus; species Nevesoporus exiguus. The sequence goes on from JBBPKI010000852.1 coordinate 1,271, forward strand.
GACCACAGAACGTTATCTCCTTCAGCAACGGTAGGGTACTCTGTCGAAGGATAGTTTCCACGAGCGACATCCACATCGTCTGAACCGAGCATGGCGGTTTGCACTTCTGGAGAGTCAACCAACGAACCCCTCGCTTTAGAGAGCGGTTGATTCGGAGACGCGTGAGCTCGGCGTCTATCCTGCGGGGAAGTGCTAATCAAGAGGCCTCGTTCCGAGGAGTAAGGAGATGTATGTCCCGTATTGACATTTATGTGCTTCCCAAACGAAATGGGCATTGCGACTCGTGGAGGAGACGGCGTAGCAGTGGGGATAGAGATGGAAGTCGGAACATAGCTACGAACCGCGCGGGAAAAGTTCTCGAGCATAGTGGGCTGGCTAGAAAGAGCAAACTCAGTAAGTCGCCTTGCGTCTGACTTAAGACTGAGGAGGGGAAATGATAGACGGAATGTGAACACGTGCTGTCAGGCACGTGTTGCGATGAGACTTGTACAAATATGGAACAAATCAAGGAGCGAGCGCCTGGGACAAAGAAAGGGCGACAACGTGGAGGCAATCAAACAGAACGTGATTGTGAATAATAAACGGCTACCGAACAACCAGTCGGCGGTAGAATGCAGACCACTCACCGGGCAATGACGGGTGATCTTGTATGACCAAGGAACGTGGGTGGGGACGGAGATAAGGCACGAGAAGCTGGGCGAGGGTTGGGGGAAACAAGTGGGGTTGGGGCGGGAGAGACGACACGACCCTCGTGTTTGACTGGAGGGTCGTCCTCGTCCTCATCGTCAGCTATGTCCTTGCGCTGGATATGACTCGGGTGCTGCGGAAGCACCCCGGGTGGTCTATCGAGGAGAACAGGGCTCGAGAGTTCGGAAACCAGGGAAGGGGAATTATCGAGCTGTAACAAAGGGCGATAGTAAGAAGGGAGTTCTGGAGAGGCCTGAGGTCGAGCATCGGTGTTCTTGTTCGCTGGCATTAATGGAGTCAAGTTCGAGTTAGAGTAACAGAGAATCCTTGTCCTTTGTAGATAATGGAAAGGATGAGAAACAGGCGAGCTTGTAAGTGAATGCAAGAACACCTGTGGAAGGGGAGTCAGTGAGTGTGGTTGCTGTATGGAGTCAACTTGAAGACACAGGAGCGAGGGCTGCCCAGATTTGGCTTGTTAACCGAGTCACCTTCTGACGCTACTGCTATCCTTTTATGGCAATAAAGTCGGGCTGGGGTTGCCATTACGCTAGTACCATCAGCCAGCAGGCGCACCTTGATTGTCCGTCCAGCAAACATCTCCGTTTAATGACAAACAAGCTAGCAGGCATTCGATGGCCCTGGTCGCTGTCGTCACACACCGTCTCATTTTCACGAAAGTGCCTAACCCGCAGACGAAGACGTCCTCGAATTCCAGCGCCGTCACCACCTCCTAATCTGCTGATGTCCATGTACAGAAAGACGGCCTCCAGAAGACGTGCACGATCACTACTTAATGAACCCCAAACCTTTATGAGCCATGTTATCACCACACATTGGCTTTTGCGGACGCCGCGTGTCTCGGCGATTGTGATGCCACTAGTACCGCAAGTCCTTCGGCATCCCCATTGGCACGGAACTTCTCACCACGCAAGGCTATTCCCCACTGAGGACCACATCGATCCCACGCCTACACGGACCTCATAGCGTGCAGAGCTTCTTGCCGCCTCACTGACATACACAGGAGGTCCGAGCTGAATACTCGTCTAGATTACAGCAAGACCCTCGAGTTACTGCTCCCGACTTTGAGTAATGTTGTCGTGTCTAGTATGACCAAACGGGTTCACACTTGGAAGGTGAGCCGCCCTTATTATGCTCGTTCACTCTTCCTGACTAACTCATCTGACAAGAATGATGCTAGCACACCTCGTTCAAAAGGAGACCTAGGAACCTCCACTTTTTCCAAATCCTCGAAGCCACTATTGAGTAATGAGTGTTGAGATTACTTTTCCGCATACATGTTGATTTGTTCCACTTCTCGTCATCATAGAAATGAGCGTAATTATTCACACGGAATTTTGATCAACTTTTACTACACGATCATCGCCATCGGACATCACTTTGAATCGCAACCGTCGAGTTGCTTTCAAAGCCCTTGGTTAGGCATATTGAGTTCGACTCTCATCCGGCACTGTGGGTTGTGCAGGTCGATGTGACAGTATCATGAATCAGCGAATTGTGTTCTAGCTTGAGCAAACGTGTCTTTACTGTCCAGTCTGAGACAAATTAGATACTTAGAGAGCCAAAGTGGGACCAGATTGCCGGCCTTTCATTCGTGAGCTGAGTGTCCAAGGACCCGAACATATCGTGAGCTCTCGAAACCTTGACTCAGCGGAATGCGGATAAGATGGCTGGATTGTAGCCGGACCTCGTTCCAAACCGACCCAGTGATAACTCAACGCATCAGGTGCCAGTGCTCGTTCCCTGTGGCGTCGCTTGAGCTCAGGGATTTATACTCACAATGATCTTTTTGGTCAGTGGGCTCTGCACAGTGCGTGAACAGCAAAAGCAAGCATCTGTCGCCGACTACCAGCGGCCCATGTGTTGGAATCAGCAAGCACGCTGCGACCCAGATCTCACCTCGCCCGACTGGTCACCGGTGCACAAGCGACGCGCATACGCCATCGTCGACCGGCGCATAACACTCTCCATTCCCCGAACACACAAGTACCTTATGCGTAGTATGTTTTTCTTCACATCTTGCACATGCCATGCGGTCTACTCCCAACCTTATGCCTTACCCCGTTTACTTCAATACATTCCGTATGGTATATAAGATCTACACTCTGTATGTAGACACCTCAGTCCGTTGCACCGCACGACGACTGAGTTTGTCTCTCGACAGCCGTCGCGCCTCCCCTTTCTCGCGCATATACTCTATCACCATGCAATTACGCCACCTGGCCAGGCTGAACCTAAGACATGGCGCCACAAGGTCATTCAAATAGGGACCATTCCGCGTTCAGTCGCGTTACAGCTCTTTGTCTTCCTTGAGCCATCTCCCTCAATGCTCGCCCTCCGCCGTACCCTCAATGACCCAAAGCGTTGTCAGGATGTCGTCGCGCGCCGTCTCGTCTTTTGCGAAGCCGCCCAATGCATGCCCACAGAGCACCTCCTCTTAGACTGTTGGTGCTGCGACCGCTTCTTTGCCTACTGGTGCGCCTGCACCCAGAGGCAGCGGCTCTCCGAAGAAGCCCGGGCCAAGCGCCGTCGGTATCGTCCCGCGGACTCCTCAGATGACGAAGAGCCACCCAGACCTTGCCATTATTACGAAGTCGCGTTCGTCGACGGCGCGTGTCTGGGAAACGGCCAGGACGGTGCGACAGCTGGCATTGGGATCGCCATCGGCGTGAACCCTATGCAGATGCAGTGGGCCATCCCCGTTGACGACGATGTCGACCCGTGTTTCGTGCGTACCTCCCAGCGTGCAGAGCTCCTTGCCGCGATTCACGGCATTCAAAAGCTTGCCGAGTTCGAAGACAGTCAAGAGGGCGCGTCTAGCAGGGCGAGAGGGGAGCACCGGGAGTCAGACAAGGTTACCTGGGTCATCACGTCCGACTCGGAGTACGTCGTGTCTGGCATGACCGAGTGGGTTCCTAACTGGAGGGTAAGTTCCGTTTCGTCGGTGTGCTAGTATTGCTGTTCCTGAACTCATCCGTCCGCATAGAGCAAGGGATGGCGTAACTCGGCGGGAAGGAGACCGAAGAACCTTGATCTGTTCCAGAGACTCGACGCGACTGTGGACAACTACGAGCGCGGATATGGGGTTCAGATCGCTTTCTGGCGGATCAGTCGCGTTCACAACGAACTCGCGGATGAACTTGCAGGGTTGGCCGCGAAGGGCCATACGGTCGAGCCGATTCAATTCGAGTGCGTGCATCCGACATCTAAAAATTCATCTCAAGCAACCAACATCTGTATGTCATGCAGACCAATGTATCCAGAGTCTGAGGACGAGATGGAAATTGATTAAATGACATTCTTTTCGATGAACTTTACTGCATCAGTGCACTTAGCCTCCAGCTAACTACCTTACCAAGACGGACCTTATCCCTATTCAGTCTCTTTGAGTACTTACGTTATCGTAGTCATAATGCACCAAAGTGGAGGAGCGGTTCTCAGGATTCTCTTTAAGTTTGGGTGTTGAAAGTTAAAACGCAATGATCGATGAAGGCCCTTGGCCTGGGTTTCAATATTCCGTCTTACTTCGGTAGACTTGGCATAACGAAAATCAACAGTGATGGCATAAATCGCACATAGCACACGACGTCAAGGAGAGCCGGAACAGCTGAGGTATCGGTACTTCAGTACTGTGGGGGGGCAGAATGTGGCAGGGCAGATATATTACATAACCCATCGGCCCGGCTAACTCAGTCGCTTCAGCCGAGATCGCCGTAAACTGCAGGCGCGACGCAAGACGCGCATCAAAGACATGGCGCGCGCCCTTGTGAGGAATCGTGTTCATGAGTGGGATTTTTGTTTGTGCTGCACCTTCTCGATCTTCGCGGTAAAGCACCACTTAAACTCTCGACTTCGCTAAAGTGCTAAAAATGATTCAACTTTGAATTCAGGAGCAAAAAGTTATGTATTACAAGTAGGGATTTATTGAATGCCAACACGACATGACCAAATAGTTTGATCCTTTTCCTTGTTTCAAAACCACCATGTTCACCATTGAATTGTTCATTGTGGAACACGCCGGTTTCAATGCCGTGAAATAGTGCTAGCCATGGAGCTTACGCGCCAGGACCTTGAAGCTCTCGAATATGACATTCAGCAGTTCAAGATTGCCGAATCGTCAAGGATTGATGACGTAGGGATAGCCTACCTCGAGGTTAGAATAGACGTTGGTCTAGGAGACCTTCACCGTGCCGACTACCTTGGGCAGCAGGTCTGTGTGACTATAGAAGACCTTGCCCAAGGGGAAATATTCCTCTGGCCACGCCCCTTTGAGAATTACTCTGGCAGCATATCGTTCGTCTTTGATTGGCTGTATGGCTGTGCGGCTGCCAAGCAACTATCCAAAGGCGAGTACTCCCGTGCTCACCGTTTCTTCGATCATCTCGACTGACAATGGACCAGTAGCAAAAGACAAGTCTCAAGGAAACAAAGTAAGTGGTCCTTCATAGAATTACTGACAGTCCGGCTTAATGTATCTTTCCATTCAGGAGACCACCAGAAAGCGAGCCAGCGGTATGACCATGGACCATGAATTAGAAATTCAAGAACCGAAACGGCGAAAGTCAACTGGTTTGTTGTCCTCCTGATCTACTCACCCACCCTCAACCCTCACTATTTCGTCCCCCACAATAGCGACGCGGAGGAAAGCTCCCAAGAAAGAGGTACGTACTGAGTGCCATGATTGATTCGTGGTCGTCCGAACCGTGTTCTCGTAGACTAAAGTTCCACCGCCGCTCAATGCTGAAGCGCAGGGAGCGACAAAGGAAACGAGTAAAGGCAATGGGACTTAACTCTTTGTTTTCTGGTGCTGAGCGACATTCCAGTCGGGCAGGCTACTGATCAGAAGGCAAGCGGCCCTGGGTCATGCCCTCAGGCGTCACCAGGTGACGAGTCCCGAGGTGCAGTGGGCCTTGAGCGTGGAAAAGGTATCATCAGTCACCATGTCAACAGGCTGGTCGCGTTGTTGGAGGACATACCCGAATCCAAGGAAGATCAACAGTATCTTCAGCAGTCCGTTGACGTTTTGTTCTCGGGGAGGCCGAAACCATTTCTCTATCACATCACGGAATTAAAGGCAAAGGTCCCAAGCGACAACACTCGAGTATGGGAGGCGATGGAAATTATATTGGACCTGCTTTACTATTATTATCCGTCGGTCAGCCGATAGTTGGAGATGTTGACCGGCGCTAGTGAAAACCTTGCTCGACTACCCCTGGCGTTTGTAATCAGATGTATCTCATCGAACTGGACAATCTGTCCTTCTCTAAATCCAAGCTAGTTGACTTGTTTTTGAGTCAGATGACCACCGAAGTATATATACCATCCTCTTCCTTGCTACCTGGACTCCTACACAAACCATGAACATCAATTTTACGAAGCCGTCTCTTGTACAAGTTATAAGGGAGGACGATGATTAGAGCAGCCCCGTCGTTGAGCAACTCCACCGTCATCGTGAACACGCACATGGCACCTTTTCTAGATGAAACGCGGATTTAGCATCGCGGAGTTCGTGACAGAGTTCGACGGGCGGAAAAGGTGATGGCCAGTGATGTTGCAGTTTGACGTCGAGGCTGCATTGCGGCATCGATGCCCACTCCCGTTCCCGCACTCATTTCGGCGTGGCCTTCAACAACCGCCTGTCTGGTGTTCACCTTTGCCCGAGAAGAAGAGGGGCACAAGCATAGCCAAGGTGACGGCAAACCAGCATGCTGTCTAGTTATCGACTTCCTGTCGACCAATGCCGTGTCTTCAAATAGGCCCATCATACCCCACCAGTTCACTCGTGCTTTCATCTTCACGATATGCACCATCAGCGCGAAGAAGTAGTGGCTGTGACGTAGGACTCCGGAGCATGTGGAGTTTGAGTTTGTAGTATGCGCTCGAGCGAAGGGGCGAGAAGTTGTGGTCGAGACTTAATGCATCTGTCAGAGACATGTTGACGTGTGCGCGAAAGAGGAAGGTAGCGGGGTCTTTGAAGGCATCGCACAGACGCTGATGGGTAATGTTGGCTGCACTATCTCTCAGGCCTGCCGAACCCGATTGCCTTCTGGGTAACCGTTCGTGATATCGCCTTGCAGTCTCATCCATCGTGAGGATGGTGTGAAAGTTCAAATGCGTGGTGAGCTGAGATAAAGAGGTGGAAGAGATGACGCCAAGGAGGGTAGGATCATGGTTGCGATGTCGCTACGGATGCGTTCGAAGATGGCCTAGCATGGGTTGAAGCGACGTTTCGGTACAGGTGTGTCTCGCACAATGATTGCATTGAACGACAGAGGCACTGGCAGCGCCGGATTGAGGCCATGACAGTGGTCATCGACCACGATGATTGGCAGCCGCCCAGTGGCGATGTTGTTTGGTGCGACGGCGAACTGCGATACCTCACAGTACTTAAGTATCTGACTACATATCAGCGCATCGGGGGCAAACATACAGACGACAATGTGCCGCGTGCGAGAAGCAGGCCGTCAGCCTTGCTTCCAGGGGCAAATTTTCAGTCGAACATACCACGGAAGTGTTCCAGACAGTAGAAATATGTGATGGTCGGCGAAAACAACAGATAAGACGCATTTATGCCGAGAACATCAGACTGAGTCTTGGCCTGATTTGCTCGTTGGAGGAACCCGAACAACAACACAATATGAAGGGCTGCGCAAGGTCTTCAATGTCGATGGTGATGCTAGAGGAAAGAGATGGCGAGTCCGGCTAGCTGGGACGGGCCTTGATTAAACCCACTGAGGTGACGGTCGATGGCAAATTCGGCGGAGTGGCTTCCCCGGCCCGTGTGGCTCTGACTGTGAAGCTTGCCTGAACCTCGTGCGCGTCATAGCTCAACGTTGTCCTCCTTCAACTTCGACGTTCGATATTTCAGTCATGGCTCCAACTCCCGTCATACTTGACACTGAAGCACAGGCCCTTTTAGAAGCAGTCGAACGACGTCAAAACGACCTATCAACGTTTCAAATTCCGCGCCTCCGGGCATGCACGGGTCCACTCGTGACGCAACAAGCATGGGCTGCCGAAGTGAGGGAGGACGTGGAACAGCTGGCGAAGCAAGTCGAAGTGAGTAGCCGAAGACGTCCAATGTTGGACCACGACTGACGTTTTGGGGATGGATTGTGATACCACTCGGCTGTTACGATGTCGTAGGAACTGGATGTTCTCGTAGACGACCAGCGGACTGACAAGGCACGCAGGGCGCTCAGAGCAAAGGTGGACACGCATTCAAGGGCGCTCGATGGGTATGTCCGCGTTTCGTGTCTTTGTTTCTCGACTCAACCGGTGACAGGCTACGCAAAGACGCGAGAGCAGCTACCCTCGCCTCGAAGCGTGCAGTGGATGCACACACGCGATCGCAGCGTGAAGAGCTCCTCCGTTCACCTTCTGTTCGAGAGCAAGCGACACCTCCCAATGAAAAAGTCACGTTCGTATCTTCACCGCTTCATGGTAGCATACGTAACTTGGGACTAACCTCGACCTCCCATGGCGCTCGTACTTTAGAGAGGACGCTCTCATGAGGGCAAACGACAATGTTACGGAAGCTCTACAACGGACGATAGGTCTCATGCAAAAAGAGCTCGAACAGAGTGTCCTCTCTGCCCAACTCCTAGGTTTATACACTTCACTCTTGCCGACCTCAGTTAACACCATGCCCAACAGAATCATCTACAGCCAATCTCCAATCTGCGTCGGGAGCACATGATACGCTTAATCTCCTCATCAGTACCTCGAAACAGCTGGTGACTGCGCTTGAACAGACGGACTGGCTCGATCGCGTGCTCATCATCTCGGCCCTCGTCTTCTTCGCACTTGTAGTGTTGTTTGTGTTGAAACAGCGGGTATTGGACAGAGGGCTGAGGATTGTGTTCTGGTGGACGAGGTTCGTACCCGGTCTTGGTGGTTCTCGCGGGCGAGTCACAGGGGAGACATTGAAGGAAGTGGTGGTGGATCGGGGCGCAAAAGCTTCATTGACAAGTGTCGTGGTTACGGCGGCCACTGTTCAGTCGACGCTGGCTTCCGTTTTGGCAGCTACTGCCACCTTGTCGGAACACGTGGAGGATGCCCTGCAGACCGAAGAATCTGTGCTATCGTCAAGTACTGTTTCGGAATTTGCTCCGGCTGCAGATTCTGGAAGCACGCTCATTTCTGAGCCTGCTCACGTCGAGCTGTAGGCGGTAGCTGGCCCTCCAGTGTGTTGTAATCTATTTACCGTTCAAACTCAAATCGAGAATATTGGGTGCTCACGCAGGTTGGGGAGGCCCGATCTGACAGTGGATGCCCCAGATGACGTGCTGGGTGGTGGTTGCGTGCCGTACCCATACGGAGGCATGACTATGTGGCCTACGACCATGGGCTCCAGCCACCGCCAAGAACTTTCTGCTTGCCCAGGACCCACTACCACAGCGTATGTTGGAATTAGGGACACCGAGGATGGTTTAGATTGGAAAACCTTGTACGAGCAAGACAGTGCCAAGGATGACGCCGCTGAACTACAGGATACGCATACATCCCCCAATCGGGAAGACAACGCACACGAGTTCGACATCCGACTGCTGGAAATGACGAGGAATACCCTGACATTTTGCAGATCCAGATGGTACACTGAAACCTCTCAGCGTCCCTGGTCATGGCGCAGCCATGTTTGGCGACTACGTCTTTTGCATCACTGCTAGTGGGCGTGCGGTCTCGGTAATACGCCTTTGCGATCCTCGACAACTTTGGATGCAGTCCTGGATACCTAGGATTCGTGTTCTAAGGGTGGAGTAGACAAGGTGACGAACCGACGCGGTGGTCTGTGTGGAGGCAGGAAGGGTATATGCCGGCATACGTATGAGTTGCTAGACTTCCGTGCTTGATAGTTGACACGTGACCAACATGCCAGTAGTATGTAGTGCTTGTCATTCAATACCGCTGAGATTTGACTAGCGCTGACTGCCAGCTGCGCAGCGGAGACTCTCTTGAGTCAAGACAATGCATTGCATACATAAATGAGGCGTATCCTGTACGATGCCTGGTACGAAGAACATAAAACAGAATACAATGTCCGCAGAAGACGTCCATGTCCCAATAGATGCGAGGTCCGACTGTAAAACTAACCGAAAATAAGACATTCAGTGAACCCCTCTCGCTATCATCGATTCGTCCAGCGTCCGCGCTTCGTCCAGCCCATCAACTCGGTATAGAGATATACACAGGCTCGTACGGCCTCTCCACCTGTATGTCCACATCCAACCCGCCTTCGCGCGCACATTTCAACACGCGCTCTCTAAACGCATCGAAACACACCTTGCGCGACGGATGTCGTCCCTGTCCGTGGCTGTACACAAAGTCGTAAAAGATAAGCTCAAAGATGGACAGGGGCCGGACGCCGAATTGTGTTGCGCGGTCGCCCGCTCGGGACTCGATGAGATCCGCTATGGGGTCGAGATGGGTATCGTTAGCGCAGCCGAGGCGGAGTTGGGTGAGGTAGGGGAAGGAGGGCGAGTGAGGACCTGCTGGGTTGGGGGTTGAACTTTGATACGGGCCCGGTGCAGGACTGTGGCTGGAGCTCGGCACGGCCGTGGCTTCGGAAGCGGGCATGGGAACGAGATGGGCAAGCACGTCCGAGATTGGATACGCCCTCGGACAAGGTTCAAACGTAAACGCAGACAACGTGGGAGAGGTACTAGGAGATGTGAGCAGGCGTGTGAGCTCCAAAGGCGACATGTCGACGTCTCGAATGTGAAGCGTATGAAGGTGGCACTCAGAACGATCAAGGAGAGCAGAGAAGTGGTGCGCATGCCACCAGTGAGTTTGGCTGGGCACCAATGGTGGGTGTATGTCTAAGTACGATAGCGGCATAGAGAAGCTGTCCCAGCCGATGAGGACGGCACTATCGATATGCAGCGTTGAGAGTTGGGGAAGTCGCAATGCATCGAGGAGTGCACAGGCGTGCGCGCTCCGACTCAATCGCCGTACGCGGAGCGTATGTAACCTCGGCAACTCGATTAATGATATCATTGTCTGCCCCTGTGCAATCGCATCGAGCTGCTGCAGATGTTGCGCTAGAGTGGTGCTCAATCCGATGGAGAGTTCTGTGAGGTTCCAGCAGAGTGCCAACTTCGAAAAATGCCGTGGGAGAGTGGCGCTCTCACCTCCCGCTTCATGCAGGTCATACGAGAGCGCAATGGATGTGAGACGCTCCCAGTCGACAAGGATGTCTTCCCTCATGACGCGGTCCGGCCCTGTATACGCCAGTGAGGTGAGTTGACTTGCCTGGATGAGATCAACGCGGAGTGAGAGCAGACTACGGCGCCAGCCCATGTGGTCGATGTGCACGGAGAACGAGGTGAGGGTAGTAAATGCGCAGGACGAGAGCACATCGAGTTGAATAAAGTAATCCGAGGAGAACTTGAGGTGAATGGCTTTCCATCTGGAAGCATGCATCCGAATGTGGGAGAGCAACCAGACGACGACGTATTCCGTGTCTTTTTGGAAGATACGGTTGTCGGTGAAGGCGATGGAGAGTGGAGCGGGGTGGGATCGGTGAAGCCATGTTTCGACGGCGGTGGCGACTTTGATGCCGTCGCGGGATCGATCAACATCGGTCTCGAGGAATCGCAGGGAGAGCGAAGTCCAGAGTCGAGGAGTGCCCTGGGAAACGGAGCGCCAGTAACTGCAGACGCGACCGAGAAGGAGCGGGGACTCCGAGAGCACCGCGCAAGAGGGCGCCTCCCCGTCGAGGCAGTTTTCAAAGATAAAACTCAGTATTTCGGGTGGCAAGCGTTGTACTGCTGCACGCCTCGTTGAGCTTTGTGATGTCCGAGTCCTCCTGACACGTCCGACCTCTTTTGCAGAGGGAGGTGGTTCGCGTCGGGCATTGCTGCTGACATATCGATGTGCGAGGCGGGATCGTGCGCCTTGGCGATCGTAATCGCAGTAACTTGCGTGGGCACTTTGTATCGGCTGTGAAAGGCGCCGGGAGGACCAACGGAACTCAGCCGATTCGGACTCGAACACAGGCCTCCGACAGACACTCACCAGCGGGCAGTCTTGCGCAATACTACACTCATACTGACTTGCATTCGCCGCTGAGTGGCATTCGGCTTTAGAGGACGACATGGTCGCCCAGCCTATTCGGCTGCAAGGAGTTCAACGAGGGCGTAAGGTTGAACGCGACCTGCGGGTCCGACGGTTTTAATAGACCATTTGAAGGACGTTTCCCCACAGAGGTTTCGCAGGGCTTTTTTTCATGCCATCAACTGGGAGCTTACTCACCGGCATCAACTTGTACCCTCCTCAGCCGGCCAGGCTAGCCAATCTTGTCGTTCGGGGATGGCGGTCCACAGACTCCACACCCACTGAGTTGGCACTGGCAAGTGTTGGTACGTGGCCGCTGTTGCCAGTGATTAACATCCTTTTTTTCCCCGACAAACCTTGACGTCTGTCCTATCACCGCATAGTATGTACAACGGGCCGAACGCAATTCTCGATTGCCGCAATTATATTTGGGTCAGCCGAGATGGACGCACAAGTCGGACACATAGCACCCGAAAGACCACTGCCTTCGAGCATGTGAAACGGCCTTTACCCTAAAATGTACAAAATTGGCATCTGAGCCATTCACTTCACGCCGACGATCGCTTCGACATTTCGTGTCACACTTCGGCCGAAATTGAAGTAGTTGTTTCGATGCCCGGCCACAACCACCACCAAATAACCATCCTTACGAATTCGGCCGCCTCCGTCAACGTACCTTCGCGTGCCTTCCCGCCGCACTAGTAAAATTAGAGAAATTGCGGCATGGACCAAGCATTGCGGAGTTTGACTATGTCCTTCTGGTACCCCTTCCGACGAAACCGTGGAAATAAGGCTGTCATAGGCTGGCAGCCCACTGATAGACCTGAGTTGGGTCGCTGGGAAGGGGAGCTCACTGGACGTCCATCTACTACGAGAGGCAAGGCGGACCTACGACAGTCGACCCCTCCAACCCTTCCCCGTGCTCATTCTCTCGGCCAGTTCGATACTCACTTTACCAGATCCACACAGAACGCGCCACTGGCCCTGACCGATTTTTCGGTCCACGGACCTGGCCCACGTTTGTATCATGTTATGTTCAAAAAAAGGCCACCTCGGCGCGTCGGAGTGCGGCCATCTATTCTAGCAGCACGCGCCCGGGCTCCCACGCGCGAACAAAACATGGCCGTCACACCCAGTCTGAGTGCTTCCCTAGCGAACTCGCTAATATGACACTGCCTAACAGCCCGTCAAAGCGCGTGAGACACGCGTCATAGATGACATCACCCGTATTCTGTGATCGTGGGCAATGGGACGAAACGGAGTAACACGAGTGCGGGGGAAAGTGCAAGACAGCGCACGAGTTCGCCGTTTTGAAAAAAACGACATCTTTGATGAAGAGGCAAAGGTGGGATGCGTTGATTTCGGGTGTCCGCAGTTATGTTAAGTGAGATCGATCACCAGGCGGGCATGATCGTAGGAGTAGGCCGGTGGCTGCGGAACGTTTGAAGGGGAAAGCGATGAACGATTCATTACACTGACGTCCATCCCAGTCGATTCTGGGGGAGCAAATGGTGATGTTTCGATGTGGGGCTGAAGGGTTTCCGAGAAAATGAATAGCTCCCCCGCAAACGTGGAGCAAATATTCCCGTACGCCCTTGTCTAAGAGTCTACTGAAGCACCCGATCTATCGCAGGCAAGTGGATTGTGGCTCGTGGCGTACACCAAGCTCAGGCAGATCCGGCGACGACGGGTTGTTCCAGCACGACAAGAGACTTTCCGGAAATGCAACAAGTCGTGCGACGTATAAATGTCAAGAGACAGAAATAACCGCTGGCTGGTCGAAGTGAGATATGTTCCTATCGCCACTAGGTATGGATTCAGATTCGACTGACCGGTAAAGAAATGAGACGTTCCGTGGTGGAACGGTACGTGCGATGATCGGTGAAAGTGACTGAGATCGGGAGTCTGACAGACCATTTCAAGTGTAGGTCAAATGTGGGCATGCATGGTCTTCTTCACGGACTTTGGTGCGACTCGGGATGATTAAAGTAGATGGACCGAAGACGAGGGTCTGATTTTGCGACTACTCTTCCTGAGAGAAGCTTACCCTCGCGTGCAAGGCAAACTTGAATTACCCCTGCACCCCGTGGCGGACGCTATCGAACATCAACTCCCGCAAGTGAGCCCGGTAACGCTCAAAAATGCTAAGGAACGTGGCCACAGACCAGTGGTCTTGAGGAACCCCCAGGGCCGATAGAGATTGACCGCGGCCGCCAAGTGCGGAATGACCTGTCCTAGTGACGTGGCATATGGCCGAACCATTCTGTCGTTACATAAGTACGTAAACGGCCCCGAGGATCGGTGAGGATGGTTGGTGGATTTGTGATCCGGTGGGTACTATCCCCTACAACGCATTCGGCAGCATGAGCAGTCGGCAGGTCACACAGATGTCACACCAAGGTTACTCTATGTCACAGCGCTGGTTTTGTACTCTGTGCTGCGGCACTGTGTCGGCATGCATCACAGCGTGATTGGTGTGCGTGACAAGAGACTCTTGACCTATCTCAACGATTTGAGCTCGTGGTGACCCCGTTCAACTTTGTAGCGGCTCGCATTGGCCTACAGTGGAGCATGGATGCAATGGATACCGGTAATGAACTGGAGGAGTGTGTTTTTTCGAAAAAGTGCCGACTGCCCATGACTGCCAAATGCACTGTACGGGATAGTATCTGATCGCGGGCTATCGTACTTACAAGTATCATGCATCGCATCATGTATGAGTGTACACGATGTCATCACCCCACTTGCAAGGAAATTGATGCCACCTGGTACACAAGTAGAAATAAAGTTTTAGGTCGCTACACTTACGAGTGCTTACGTTTTCAGCGCGTGGCAGTCTTTGAGAAGTGTTCAATGCGCGTGTTCATATGATACTCGCCTTCACATAGCGTGTACGATGTTTGTTCTGCCCGCGCTTCCCAAGTGAACAGGGCTCTCAGGGACTTACAAGCATCCTTAATTGAATCGATGGGTGAAGGATCAGCGTCAGGAGGTGAGCGAGGCATGGGAACGGAGTTTCAGAGGAAAAGCCCATGACAGAGTGAATCATTATAGAAAGACCAGCGGAGGGTGTCAGATAGAAACGTTTGAAAGCTGCCTATGAAATGGGAAGGGTTTACTTACTGCCACACAGTACAACCAAAGTGGTCAAGAGACTGGCAATGATCCTCGAAACTTAATCAGTGACTCCACGTTCCGATCGCGGCTAATGTACTTATGTTAGTACTTTCTTTTATCAACGATGCTGTAACAACCACCGCGCTTGGCCGCTAAGCCAAAAGGCAAACAATAAGTAGTTACACTCAGTACCACGGGACGGTATATATATTAGATACTAGGATCTAAATAATCAGGAGTGGTTACAGATGCGTAGAAAAGCTGTGACAGTTTTACAAACAATCATCTTAGCATTACCATACAGAGAGAAATCTATATAGGACAGCCTGTCGTGCTTAAACGGTAGCTAAGAGTTCCGGTGCAAACACTAGCGAACGTCAATGTACTCAGGGAGGTAGGGCGAATCAACGACCAACGTTGCCTCCAGTCCGTCCTCGTCCCCGTCCCCATTCCATTTCCTGTTCTCGGACGTCCACCCGGCAAAGTCCGCTCGGAAGTTCGCAACTCTCTCCAACCGACCTCCCAGCCCGCGGACCTGATTTACTTCCGTATCATGCCACATGTCAAAAAAGATCACCTCTGCGCTTCGTAGTGAGGCCACGCCCGCAGCACGGGCACAGGTGCCCACACGCGAACGAAACAGGGCCATCATGGATTCCAAACACCCTTCAACCGAGCTTGCCAACGTAATCCCCTGTAACTGCGGTAACACAGCCTGTTCCTGTTTTTCCTTAGCGTACCGTTGTGCAAGATGTGAGACATCCAACCAGCGGATAATATCAGTTAGATCGTGTGATCGCGGGCAAGGGATGAAACGGAGTGACGTGAGCGCTGGGGAGAGTTCCAAACAACGGATGAGCTCGTCGTTGGTGAAATTGACGTCTTGGATGGAAAGGTGGAGCAGGCTGCACCCGGACCGCAC
>JBBPKI010000853.1:0-17067 GCA_038089155.1 Nevesoporus exiguus
CTGGAATGCTATCCAATCACATTTGGTGCTGTTTGTGCAGTTCAGGCACTCCCATTCATCTCTGCCATGTTCCAGTTGATCCTATTGGAATGTGCCGACTGTTGGCAACCTATCCAGTTAAGGCTTCGGTCACACACTAGAAGCTTGCTAGAGTCAAGAGGAAGGGGAATCAACCAGGACTTGACTGAAGTCTGGTCGTTGATGACATTTGGTTTATATATGTACAGAGTGGTTTAGGGTAGGCATGAGAGTACTTACTAAGTGTCACATCATTGTGGAGTGGGAAGAGAGATAAGAGTCCAGACTATTGGTAATTAAGGAAGCATGTAGATAAGGGGTCTAGAACAAATGTGAATGAAGTGAAAGGTATTGACCCAGACATGGTCAGGTGACATGTCCCATGGTCACGTGATGGTGGTCATGTGACTTGATAAGATAAGATAAGGATTCAAATCGTAACATTACCCCCCTCCTATGAATCGCATTCCAGGTGATTAAAGGGAACTTGAGAGGGTTCTGTCACGTTGACATAAGAAGAGAAAAGGGAGTCAAAGTCTGTTTGGGCTATTCTGAGTTTCCAAGGTGCTGCCAGGTTGGAAAGGTAAAAGTCGTTAATTGCCTCTTTGGCATTAGAAAGGTGGCTCTGAGGTTCCCAAGTGTGGTCTTCCTCTTCATAGCCCTTCCAGTGAACCAGGAATTCCATGGTTTGTCCTTTGAGATGAGAGTTGACGATGTAATCTACTTCGTACTCTGGTTTGTCTTCTTCTGTGCCCACAATGGGTCCCAGGGCTACAACAGGTTGGTGTTCCAAGCGCTCTTTGTATGGTTTTACTCGTGAAATGTTAATGGTGGGGTGAATCTTGAGCATCTTGGGGAGATGAAGTTTTACGGCATTCGGGCTGGAAAGTTCTATTATTTGGTATGGACCAATCCACTGTTCGGTGAGCTTCTTAGATGCCCAATTAAGCTTGATATTCTCGGTAGAGAGCCAAACTTTATCTCTGATGGAGTATTTTGGTCCTTTGGAGCAGTGCTTGTCCGCTTGAACCTTCATTGTTTTTTGAGCTTTTTCAAGTGATGCTCTAGCTTGCTAAAGCATCTGAGAAAAGTCAGTGCCAAAAGAGGCAGCTGCTTCATTCTTAGATTTGATGGGTTTGATTCCCATTCTTGTTCATAGGTTTTGGTTACCTCAAACGGCATCATTTTGGTTGCAGAGTGGAGATGGTTATTAAATGTGAATTGGGCGAGAGGCAACCATTCGGCCCAAGAATCTTGCTTTTTGGATGTGAAGAGGCGGAGATATTGCTGTAGATCTCGATTTACTTGTTCTGTCTGTCCATCTGTTTGGGGGTGGAATTGTGGACCTCAGTCTGAAATAATTGAATGGGGGAGTCCATGATGCTTCCAGACATGGTTTCGATATAGTTCAGCCATGCTGAGTGATGTGATTGTCTTATTGGTGGGTATAAATTCCACCTCCTTTGAGAAGCGGTCTACGACCACAAGGATTGTGTCATGTCCACGGGAGAGCAGTAGATCAGTAATGAAGTCCATGGAGATATCTTGCCATGGACTGTTAGGGATGGGATTGGGAATAAGTTCTCCCAAAGGGGCCTTGTTCATTGGTTTCATTCATGCACAACGATCGCATCTTGAACAATAATCCATGACCTGTGCTCGAAGGCCAGGCCATTGGAAATATCGTTCTATGGTATTCCATGTCTTATTCGCACTTCCGTGCCCTGCGATAGGCAAATCATGGTATAGTGTAATTATGTCTTGGTGTAATTGTCCCTTTGGAGGTACAAAGATCTTGTCACCAAGATACAAGATCCCATCTTTGCTTAGGAGGTTAGGCCTGTCAGGACCTCTCCATTCTTCTTGGGCTTCAATGATTCTTTCTAGTAATTTTCTTTCTTCTCCTTCTATTGTGAAGCTGTGCTTTGATTGTGCCCTTACTCTGTATTCAGGGATCATTTGTAGGCCTTTGTTATCTTCGTCAATTCCTTGTGCATGATCCTCTCATCTAGAGAGAGCATCAGCTTTGCCCATTTGTGAACTGGGCTTATTGACTAGGACGTAATTGAACCTAGATAGCCATTGTGACCATCTGGCCTGTCTTCAGTTCAAGTCTTGTTTGGTCATAAAGTATTTGAGGTTGGCATGGTCTGTCCATACCTCAAATTCTTCTGCCCCCTCAAGGTAATGCCACCATTGTTCTAGAGCCAGAATGATGGCAAGCATTTACTTGTCTGCTATTGGATAGTTCCTCCTCTCAGGGGTCATTGAAGCTGAGGAAAAGGCAACTGGGTGCCATTTATCTCCTTGTTTGATCAAAAGGACTGTGCCAGTTGCAAAGTCCAAAGCATCAGTTTTGAGGCGGAACTCGCTATTATTGTCTGGGTATGCGAGTATAGGGGCCGTCATAAAGGATTCTTTGAGCTGATCAAAAGCTCCTTGTTCCTGGGATCCCCACTGCCAGGGTTGATCTTTCTTGGTGAGATCATTAAGGGGCCTTGAGACTTTTGAAAAGTCTTGGATAAATTGTCGGTAGTAGTTTGTGAGCCCCAAGAAGCTCTCCTTTGACATTTTTAGGTGTGGGCCAATCAAGGATGGCTTCTACCTTCCCTTTGTCCATTTTAATCCCTTCGGTGTTTACTACCATTCCGAGGAATTCAACTTCTTTCTGCTTAAAAAAGCATTTCTCAGGCTTCAGGAATAAGTTGTGTTCCTTAAGTCTTTTGAGAACTTCTTGGACGATGTAGAGAACCTTGGTTCCCTACATCTTTATTCCAGTTTTATAGGGCATCCGACGACTTTGCAACTCATCCGATGTTATCCCGGTCATCCCGACGCTATCCCAGTAGACCGGATGACTTCCCAGTACGTTTCCAGTCGGGATCGATCCCCTACATGACCGGGTTGCACAGAAACCGGCCAGAGTTGGTTTATACCAGCCGGGATCACTTCCCGGTGTTATTTCCCGGTATTCTGGTGTCCGGGTTTGTTTGTTTGTGACCAATTTGCATTATTTTGGGCCGGTTTAGCTATTTTTTACCTATTTGACATTGTTTTATGTTAGTTGAGCACTACATAGGCATGTCACTACTTATCTAAGAAAGTTTTCCGCTCTCCTTCATGTTAGAACACCCAGTATAAGCCTGTAAGCCTGGTCCTAGCCCTCCCTCGCTGTCTGCATTGCGTGCAAAAGTCTGGGAACGCATCTGGAAGTCCAGAGTCCGGTTCCTTCTGGAGAAGGCCCCCATAGGAGTTGTCCACACCAGTGGTACGCTCTTTCTTGTCCATTCTTATTCCATTTCCGGCCATTTGGCATTGCCTTGCGACTCCCTGGGATGAACATATCGCCCCACACCCTTCTCTTGCCTCACATGCAGGCACATTTAGAACTTTACAACGATTTTGTCATGTTCTGCTTTGTCGTCCATTTTTGTGAATATCATTATGTCATCTATATAGACTATGATGACACCATCCATATCAGCAAAGATCTCATTCATCATTTGCTGGAACATGGCAGGTGCATTGCATTGTCTGAAGAACATTACTAATGGTTCATATGCTCCAGAGTGAGAGACAAATGCCGCCTTCCATTCGTCTCCTTCTTTTATCCTTATATTGTTATAGCCCCATCAAAGATCTAATTTTGTGAAGAGCTTCACCCCTTGGAGCTTATCCACTAATTGACTTATAAGTGGTAAGGGGTAATTATTTTTGACTGTCCATTCATTGAGATAGCGATAATCTTGGACTAGTCTCTTCTTGCTGTCTTTCTTTGGGATGAAGAATACGGGTGAGGTTTGTGGGGAGCGTGACGGTCAAATATAACCCTTTTTAGTTTGTTCTTCGACAAAGGATTTCAATTCTTCCATTTTGTCTTTGCTCATTGGGAAGATTTTAGCCTTTTTTGGTTGAAAGCCAGGCTTTAGCTTTATCTTGTGATCCCAGGGTTTTCTCAAGGGTAGTTGTTCTGACTTCTTTTTGCTGAAGACTTCTAAGAAGTGATGGTATTCTTTGGGAACCATTTCTTCAAGAGTTGGTTCCTTCTTCTTGGGTACTTCAAGGTTTTTGATGAACTTGTGCATGGTCAAGGCATGCTTAAGTTCTTCTTCCTCTTCTTGTACCAGGTTTGTGCCATGGTCTGACAACATGTAGCAAGACCTTGGGCACCTTGCCATCTTGACTTCTCCTTTTGTCCAGTCTATGGTTGGGTTGTACTTTGCCAACCATGTGTATCCCAGGATCATTGGGTTTTTGCCTAGGTTTGTTACTTCTGCTACTAGGTGTTCGTGGTGTCCTTGGTAGTCTAAAATTATTTCTGCTTGGTGCGTGACTGCTCCAGCAGAGTTCTTTGTCCCATCAACATTAAAGACTGAAATTTCTCTTTGTAGTTTTTGTAACAGGAGTTCAACTTCTTTGGCCCATTTCTTGTCTACAAAGATTCCATTTGCGCCACTGTCCAAGAGGGCCTTGCATTGATGCTTTTTATTCTTGGTAGTGGGGTGTGCGATTGAGATGTCCATGAGGATCTCATGCTGCACCTTGGTGTTTCATAAAAGGTTTTGTTCTGGGGAACTTTCCTTATAAATATTTTTTTGTTTTTCTTTGACTGAATTAAGCCTGCATTCCCGTGCAGCAAGCTCCTTTTGGGGAGACCCAGTCTCAGTAACTGGTAGATGTACTCTATAAATAGGGCTGGACGGTTCGAAATAACATGTAGAGGAAGAGTTGGAGTCATCATCAAAGTCTTGTCCATATTGTACATATGATGAGAGAGAGGAGAAACTATTTTTTGTATTTAACAATTGTGGCTTCTGAGGTCTCAGATCCCTCAGTTGCCATAGCCTTTTCCCTGCTTCTTCATCTCCATATCATGGAGATCAAAGAAGTATGCTTTCATCTGTTCAAAGCTCATTCCTTTTATGGCTTTGGCTTCCTTGGGCTCTTCTCCTTCTTTCTTCTCTTCTTCCTTCTTTGTCATTTCTTGTATCTGTGGCCTTTGTTGAGGCCCTTGTGCCTTCTTTTGGCAATTGAATTTATGTCTCCCTCCAAGGAACTTGCATTCTGAACATTCCTTTTTGGGATTTGGGCAGTCCCTGGCCACGCGTCCTTCTTTATCACAATTGTAACACTTGGAGTTATGTTGCCATAGTGCTCCAATGTCCATCGGTTGGCCTCTGCCTCCATAGGTTCAGGCCTGTCCTTCTTGTGGTGTGTTCTGTGCAGACCTTGTCATAGCTTTTTCTGTCTTTCTTAGTTTGAAAGACTCAAGTCTAGCCCTGATTTCCTTCGCTGTTTCAACATAGTTCTGTATACAAGTTCGCTGCTTGCTATTTTCGTAAATTTTTCTTGCAAGGGTTTTGGACAGCGCCTTTTCGAACAATCGTACTCCTTGCAGGTCAGGTTTTGCCGGGATTCCTCCAGTATCATAGTAATACCCTAACCATCTTGTGGTAAATGACTGGGTCGATTCTCCATCCATTTGTCAGCACCATTCCAGTTTGTTCCTTGCCTCGTCTTCTTTGTTGATGGATTTGAATCGGGAGATGAGGAGTTCTCCCAATGTTTTCTGCATAGGCCATTTGTCCGTTTTCATAAAATGTTGGAGCTGTTGTCTGGCCCATTGCGCGGCTCCAAACTTGTCTTTCTCTCCTGCCTTTACTCCAATCCTTGTTAGAGTTGCAATTACCACTTGTTCATCAGTGATAAACAACTCTGGGTTTTCTTTTATGTAAAGGGCCATTCCCATTTGCCAAGATTCAAAAAGTTCTTTATTGCCATTGAACTTTCCTGGGTCTGGTACCATTTCTACCTTTTTAGATACCTTCACCTCTGTTGCCTCTGCCCTTATCTTCCCTTTTTCCTTCTTTAGTTCTGCGAGCTCCTCGTGTAGAGCTAGCAGCTGGTCTGCCAACATTTTAATATATTCGGCGGACATTGTTGTGAGATCTAGTGCGGGAGGAGATTGGCTGATCTGGTCTGGGGATGAGGGCTGGTCTTCTAGCAGGCTGTTTGATGAGTCGTTGGTCTCTGAGTCGACAAAGGGGAGTGGGTCCCTGTAAGGGTGCCGCGATGTATTGATTCTCTTCTGGAACAGGGGTTACTTCTGGTTCAGGCATGGGAGAGAGGGATGGCATATGAAGATTTCGAAGCTGATTCAATAGTCCTTGTGCTTCTTCTAATGCTTCAATGCCCTGTCTCAATTGTGGGCGATGATCTGCGTATAGCTGTACTTGTAGCACTCGTGCCCTGAATGCTAATGCTTGGTCTTCAGGGATTTCATATGCCCGAAGGAGGAATTCGTCGAATGGTTCATTTTCTCAAACTTGATTGAGAAGGTAGGGTAAGAAGTCGATGTCTTCGAAGATGTTAACTAAGGGGATTGGAGTGGGTGTTCAGTATCCTTGTTCAGGGCCTGGTAATTAATCCAGCTGTCTTCATCTTCTTGTGTGGGTAAAGGGGTTGTCTGCGAGTTCTCTTCTCTCTGAGAACTTGGGGTGACCATGGTTCTTTGTGCTGGGGGAGGAGTCTCATCTTCGTACCAATGGAAGTATCTGAAGTCATCTAATCCATCGTCGTTGGGGTCGTATTCGAATTCGCTTCCTTCTTCTCTGAAGGCGAAGTTTCAGTTTACAACTGTTTCCTCAGAAGGGAGGCAAACCTCAACTTCCTCGGACTTGGAGGCGCAGGATGGGAACATCCAACTCGTAAAAATCTAGCAAGGACCTTGTCAACTCCAGCTAGTACTCTATCCAGTCAACAGCCACTGGACTAGAGTCTTCAAAAAGCTTTCGTAATCTAGTGATGCCGGGCACAAGACCACTCTTGCAACACCAACTAGATGGTATGGACTACTTTTAGAATAAAGTGGTCTCATGGGGACCTGAGCCTAGGCTCCTTCAAAATAAAACGTGCGGAGGCGGTGTTTAAACCAATTAAGTCCTCTCGAGGACACCCCTTGACGACCACTTAAGGCTAAGTTGACCTTCACCAGCGTATAGCCGGGGTATATGTAAAAGGTAATGGTAGTGCAAGTACGCAAGAAGGTGAATAGGTAGTAGTAAGTTCCCTTTGCCCCTAGGGTCCAGGGTTGTCGCGAGCGATGGGATGGCAAGGTAATGAGAAGTGTGTGAGGGAAGAGTATGCAGTCAAGTCCTCATGTTGGCAACCTATCCAGTTAAGGCTTCGGTCACACACTAGAAGCTTGCTAGAGTCAAGAGGAAGGGGAATCAACCAGGACTTGACTGAAGTCCGGTCATTGATGACATTCAGTTTATATATGTACAGAGTGGTTTAGGGTAGGCGTGAGAGTACTTACTAAGTGTCACATCATTGTGGAGTGGGAAGAGAGATAAGAGTCCAGACTATTGGTAATTAAGGAAGCATGTAGATAAGGAGTCTAGAACAAATGTGAATGAAGTGAAAGGTATTGACCCAGACTTGGTCAGGTGACATGTCCCACAGTCATGTGATGGTGGTCATGTGACTTGATAAGATAAGATAAGGATTGAAATCATAACACTGACCCAGTATGAGGACTGTAAGGACTCCAGTTGAGTAGGTAAGAGACTGGGAGGATGTATGTACCTATTATAAGGACTGTAAGGACTGTACTATGTTATGAAATATATGTGCAGGAATAGGGGAGCATGACAGCTGTCAAGAAAGACACTCAGTCGTCATGTGGTACAACAGACTAGGGATATATTACCTGTCAAGGGAGACACTACATATAGGTGAGCTCTAGTAGATGAACATGAAGAGTATCTAACTCACCTCAGTCGTCATGTGGTACAACAGACTGAGGTGACTGGGTATAAGGCTGGACTTTATATACAACAGACAATATATTAGAGTAAAAGGGGGTAAAAATGAGATAGCAATGAGACTGCATGGCCTGGCACAGGATAGGAAGAAAAACATACTGCAAGTAAGGTATGATATACTGGAAGAATGGAGAGCATTTATGTGCTGTCTGTGGTGCATGTGCGCCACTCATGCACATGGTGATTTGCTTGGACCAGCCACCATCATGGCTGCATGCATGCTTGCCAATCCAACACTAGGTGAGTAATTGAGTGTAAGGAGTGTGTAGTATAGCTATGGTGCAAACCACCTAGCCACTGCTACTTCAGACCAGTGGCCAAACTGTTCCAAGCACAACAAACCCTAACCCTAACCCTATATCAGGGTCAGGACAGCAACAGAACAGACTTGGACCTAATGATCCAACTTGAAGACCAGAGAATGGGGAGTCAAACTGGAGAATGGAGAGCCACTGGCAAGGTGTCATATCCTATGCCATTCCATCCATCTCCAACCCCTTTGGCCCCAACTCTGGTCATCTCCTGCCAACTCCAGCCAACTCCAGCCAACTCTGTCTCCCTTAGTCCATCTCCGCTTCTCCACACTTGGAGCTCCATTCTCCACTCAGACAAATGCTGTGCTCAGACCAGCACTCAGTTATACCCAGACCTGGATCTGTTGTATTATGATTACTCATCCTTTATTGTACATTTCTAATACTCCACTCAGAACACAGCTCCTATGCTGCACTCCAGCATACTTACTTTCCAACTCTTAGTATAAAATCCCTGTACACTCCATTGTGTAGCTTTAGCATGAATATCGAATTAGTCTACCCTCCTCACTCTTGTCACAATCCCCATCTCCTCCTGTTGGAACTCTGATCCTCTGAAATACGAGGACATGGACCTGTTCAAGGGTGCAACACATAAGTCCTGCACCAACGTCCTCCTAAGCAACTCCTCCTCCAACTCCTCCACTCTGGACTTCGGTCCACCTCTGAGACTAACAAGTCTACTACCCCTCAGTACCTCTGGACCTCCAATTAGACTTGAGTCCGGAGAGTCTGGACTTAACACAAGGGCCAAGACTTGAAGTCTATTTTTTTTCTGTTTGTAAGTAGAGTAGTACAGAAACTGTATACACCTGTCACTGTAATAACAAAGAAACACCCCAAAGCTGCTGTGTGCAAGCAAGGGCAGCTCATTGATCACATCCAAACTGTCATATCTATGACATCCCATCCATCTCCACCTCTTCCAGCCCCATCTCCAACCAACTCCAGTCACCTCTGTCACCCTTAGTCCACCTCTGCTTCCTCCATGCTTGGAGCTCTGCTCCTCCACTCCAGACCAAGGCTGTGCTTGCACAGGGACTCAGCTATTCTCAGACCTGGATATATTTTGTACATTCCGTTTGTACATCTCTTCGCTTCCTCCATCTCTTCTTAGGTCCCTTATGGACCCTTGATATTATCTTACCTATTCCCTGACACCCTTGATGTCCCTATCCTTCTTCTAGTATAAAACCTATGTACCTCTGTCATGTAACTTTAGCATGAATATCAACTTAATTCCCACTCTCCTCATTCTTGTCGCGATCCCTTCCTCCTCCTGTCAGAATTCCACTCCTTTGAAATACAAGGACATGGACCTGTTCAAGGGCATGACACATAAGTCCTGCGCCGATGTCCTTCCTATGTAACTCCACTCTGACATCTCCACTCCAGACTTTGGTCCAACTCCAAGATGAACTTTGTCAACTACCCCTCAGCATCTCCAGACCTCTGATTGGACTTGAGTCTGGAGAGCCCAGGACAATTTAACACAAACCTGAATTCAGCTCACTCCAAGGTCAAATGTGACAAAAATCCCCTGGAAACAATTAGGCCTGAAGCTCCAGCACTACCCCTTGACATGACCAACTTAGATCTTGACTCAGGCTCCAACCACTGTGTGGACTTGGATTGTGGTTACACTGGTGGTGTCAATAACCAATCATCCGACACAGATGCTGAGAGTGCACCAGTGGAGGTGGTATCCAACTCAGAAGAGAGTATATGCAAGCTTACTGGCAAAGAGCTCAAAGCTAACTTAGCCAAATTGCATACCAATCTGGCTTGGAGACCAAGGAAGCCAGTATTCAAGTCTGAGAATTCAGTTCAACAAAGTACAAGTCTCACCAACATGTCCCAGAATGAGTTGCTGCAATGTTTGATGAATAGGGGCTATTTCCATAAGCGGTGGCCAAATTTGGATTGACTCTTTTTTTTTTTCCTCACTCAGTTCTTTCTTATTCAAGAATCCCTCTTGTAGATTTTGTCTACTCATCAAATAGATCATCTTTACAAGAAGAAAAAAAATCTAGATTTTTCTAAGGGGACACAAAATCTTGGTCACAAGTAGTGGTGGCTAGGTGGTTTACACCATGGGTAAGAGACTGGAGGAAAGAAGAACAGGAGCGCGGTGTGTTGAGAATCTAGGTATTTCATATTTGAAACTTCTATTCCTGATACCAGATTCTAGACCAGTCATGTGATATGATCACATGATCTTATCTATTACACTATACCTATTATGAGGTATGACATCATAGATAAGGTTCTATTATTGCTATCTTGATAGCTGACTGATACTTACTGCAGATTATGCAATTCCACTTATCCTTCTGATAAGAAGCGTTTCACCTTTTTATATCCTTTACATATACAGTAAAGAGACCATACATACACAAACAAGTTGTGTAGTATAAAGGACTGGGCCTTTCTCCCAGTACTATAGAACATCTTTTGGTTCTCTTCCTCCAAGTCACTTGATAGTTGAAGACCTCAGCTTCATCTCTCACTATCATACTTCCTTGACCCATATCGCTTCTCTTGGTGAGTCTCCTCATCAAGTACAAAATCCTCTGCCCCTTGTCTGCGCATATCAACGAGGGTATCCTACACTCTCATTAGGTTATGAGCCCTGAGTCGTCAGACTAGGGTTACTATATCGTTCTCTCCATGATGCCACCAGTTCCCCTAGACACTCAGAGGCGATGGGTCTCTTTGAAACTTGCCTGGATTTTAATCTGGGTTGCTCGCTTGTTGGAGGCGGTTGAACAAGTATACCCTCTTTTCATGATGCACACAGTGCTCCTTTATGTCATTGAAAATGGTTATTTCTTATTTAAAGTTGATTCCGAGACCTCCACTTCCTTCTCTGTTGAGACAAGGTTATGTGGTGACACTAAACTGATTTTGGTTGATCTCCACTATAGAGAAATACCACTCAGTAGTGTTCTGGGATTTTCTCTAGGTAATCAATTGCTTCATCCACCACTCCAACCTCTTCCTGCACCTCTTGTATTTCCTGAAGAAGATCAGGAGAATATTCCTCCTAGACCTCCTTTAGCAGACCTTCAACCTCGAGTTACCTCTATAGCTTGAGAGTCAGATCTTCCTCAATCTCAGGATCAAGCATTTCTTCCTACAGACGATCCGCTTAGGTATTTGGACTATACGGGTAGAAGACTTGCTGGAAATCTTTCCACACGTCTCGTTGCTCCTGGAGTACCCTATCAATTAGGCTGCCCACGAGATAACTGCCAGAACTTCTTAAGACCAGGAGATCGTTGCTTCCATTCCAAAGTCAACATCTATAGGCGCGGAGCACATCATTCTCCTCACCTCACTCTTCAAGAGCTACTAAGACAACCATTCCTCATCCATCTGAATAATCCTAGTCAGTGGAATCATCGGAACGGAGTAGCACCACCTCATCTCTCTTATCGACCTCCCTCTCATCGACCTCGAAGAAGGGCTATACAGCCACCTCTAGTCTTATCCATAGGGGTTACTAGCCAAAACCCTTTGGAAGTTACTTGTACTCTACCTGACATACCAATACTTGATCCTGAAGATTCTATCCATCCCTTACTGCTTTATATTCCACCTCCTACACCACCACCATCATACGATGTCGTATCAGACAATCCAAGAAGCCCAGATCTGGGAAGCCAGAACTGGAGTTCCACAGGTGAAGTTCCATGAGAAAGACAGCTTCAGCCTGGCGAACGTTCACCAACAAGGCCACGAGGACCTCGTCCTTGTAGACGACGATCGGAAAGACATGCCGCTGGAATGGCAACTGGCAATGTTCAAGAATTTGAGTCCCCTTATACAACAGAGGGACATGTTCTTCGAGGAATTCTTAGAAATGACAGATTCATATGTAGAACAAGGAGTATGGAGGAAATACAACGACATAATACAGGCGAACATGCATCGTCAGGATCCCACTCCAACACCTCTTCCTGATGATTTAGCACTCATATCCAACCGCATGTGCATTCCCTTTACAATCCCCGCATGCGAGACTCATTCCATCTATAAAAACGAAGTCAATAGTTTCATCTATCATAGAGAAACTATAGCAGAAGCCTATGAAGGAGCTGGTTGGGCCTTTCCTACACCCAAAGACCACCAAACTCCTCAAACCCCTGCTCACTTCGTTGGATATGAGATATATCGCCAATGTCATTTTCCTCCTAACTCTCGTAACTACCTCCTCTTCCAATCTCTTGCCCCAATCTTGGTGGACTCCCTAGATCATCAATTTCTTGGACCAGTGACTATGCAGCAGTGGAATAAAGCAGCAGATAAGCTTTGGCGCAAGGCTTTTTCTTCTTCCTCATCTCCAGAGCATAAATGAATTATTGCTCACCAAAAGTTGTTGAAGAAAGCAACACATGCAGCTGAGAAACAAGCCATACTGGACTCACTTGAGGACAGACCTAGGGTTCTTCCTCGCAGAGTGGCTGCTAGTAAAGGAGAAGAAAAATGAAGACTTTGCAAATAGCCTAGATCTTCACTTGCAACCACCTCATCCATCTTTTCCTCTTCCTGGAACTTATCACCTTGTTTATGCTATTCAACTAGCAGAACTGTACACAAGTATACCAAATACTTTTCTCCATCTCAACGCTATGCTCCCTTCTTACGTCTTACTAATATTTCCTTATTTTTCTCACAACCAAAAAGAGATTGTTGTACAGACAGGACTTTTAATGGATTCGGTGGTACCGAACCCTCATTATTATGAGGAGACCTCCATTATTTGTCTAGACCACTGTACACCTGAAATGCCATTTTGGTATATTCAGAAGCACACTCATTGCTTAATCCCTTTGAGAAAAATAAAGGAAAGACATTCAAGGAAATGGAGAAGTACAGGTTCCAATAGGAAAGAGAGAAGACAAAGGGATTGGAGACAAAGGAAGATATCCCAGGGATATACATTTACAGGAAGAAAAACTTTTTCCCTTTTATCTCATCTTGTTGAAACATCACTCGTTGCTGACACTGATTGATTACAGATCTAAAACCATGGCAGCTCTTCCTACTACCACTGAACTCAAGATTGACTCCACCATAGTTTCTCGCATTCCATTCCTTATTGGACAACAGAATTATCCTGTTTGGTCCATTCGCATGCACAATGCCCTTGAAGGAAATAACGTTTGGCAGTTCCTTGATGGAACTCTTACCTGGATTAGCCTTCAAACTATTCCAGCAGTTCAACCTATAGTCAAGAATGATGAACAAAAAAAGTGGAAAGTCCTGGATAAAAGAATTCTAGGATTTATGGGATCCACTATCACAGATGGTCTACAACATCTCATCACCTACAACTGGATGAACCAGAACGATTTTCCTTCATGTGCAAAAGCTCTCTGAGATACCTTACAAGCCGCATACAGTGTTACTGGCTTACCAGGACGCTTTTTTCTTCTTCACAAAGCTCTTCGCACTCGTATTCGTCCATCTTCTGCAACAGAAGATATCAATTCTCTCACCCTTACGTTCAAAGAACTTACTCAAGCTGGGATGAATCTTTCTGAAGACATGAAAGGTTTCATAGCCCTTTGTGGACTCCCAGATACCTTCTTCAATTTCGCCTCCAATCTAGTTTCTTCTACAGATGCTGCTCAATTCAACCTTGACTTAGTTGTCAAGAGGCTTCAATCAGAGCTCAATCTCCACAAAACCTTTCCTACCTCGCACAAAGGACACAATTCACTCGCATCACGTCTATCCAACACTCCATATGCTGAAAGTTCTACCTCTGGTGCAAATCGTACCAATGTTATTCGTCGAGGACCACCCCAGAATACCAACTGGCAAGGTCAACAGAAGAAGAGACAGAACTGACCTCAACAAGGTTCTTCTAAGACAACTTCTTCCCAGACGAATCAACAACATGGAGGAACACCTTCCTCTTCCGATAAAGGAAAAGGAAAGGAGACCAAAAAGCAATAGAAGCAAGATGAATACCAACGGAGATGGCAGAAGAAATGAAGCAACACTTTTGAGATGGATGGTTTTATGAATACTGTGGAACATGATTCTGAGACAACAGCATTCATTCAAGAAATAGATGAAGAAGATGGTGAAGAATTGATGAACTTTATGAGAGTTCACTACGAAGAATACAAAGATTTTGATCCCTGCAAACGTTTCACAAATCATTTAGCTGAAGAAGATTTTGCAATGGATACTGGAATGAATATGGCACAGCCCTTTCGAACCAGCTTCTAGAGAAACAGTCCCCACTGTAGAAGCAGTTCAAAGACCAAAGGGACAGCCAAAGAAGAAACAGAAACGTAGCAAGACAATTTCTCTTGGTGGAATAATCTCCTCCACTCATCACTTTGGAAACATAGATAACATCGAGACAATTATATCAAAGGAGACCACTTGTGTTCTGCCTCTGGCTCAACCAAGAAGTGCTAGATTATCATCTGCACTCCCTTTGGATAATGATGTTTTTTCTTATATTGATGATGAGAATGACTATGTCATTGAGGCTTATCCAGTGTGTGAAGACTGCAAGAATCATGGGGATCTACCTTTCAATCATCAACAATTCAACAAAGATCATTGGATGATTGACAGTGGTTGTACCAACCACATCACTCCTTTCAGGGAAGACTTTGTGCATCTTCATAAAGCCAAAGTACATGCAAAAGTCGCCAATGGACAAACAGTCTCTATGACTGGACCAGGCATGGTCATCATCCAACAGACAAATGAGAATAAAAAGTTTCCTCCTATAACCTTACATGGAGTTTGGTATTCGCCCCAAGCAGCTCACAGATTACTTTCTGTCATTCAAATGACTACCCATGGCTATCGCTGTGAGATCACAGAGCAATTCTCGAAGATCTGGAACAATAAGGGTACTTTGGTGTTGCAGGCATCTGCCTTAATGCCACGGAACCAACTGCACTTCATTCAGTCACACCAGATTACTGAAGTTCACTTGGTTAATGCCCTTACTAAGGAAGATCTTTATCATTTATGGCATCAATGTCTTGGACATACATCCAAAAATGCTTTACACAAAGCTATCAAGAACACCTCTGGCATTCCACCTCTCGTTGTACCTTCCACTGATACACCCTGTAAAGGCTGTGTTCAGGGGAAGATGACCAACTTACCTCGACCCGATTCTTCCAAATGTGCCACTTGCCCCTTGGCTCTTGTGCATACTGATTTGATGGGCCCTATGCCTGTTGAATCTTGCACTCGTGCTCGCTACATCCTCACTTTTGTGGATGATTTCTCTGGCTATGCTCTATTGGCCTGCATTCGCACTAAAGATGCTGTTGGCGTTTCTTTCCAAGCCATGGTCTCTTGGGCTGAGACACAGACTGCCACAGTTCTTTCCTCTGTCCGTTCTGACTGTGGTGGGGAATTTATGGGTTCTACCCTGCAGATGTTCTTCTCGACCAGAGGAATTCAGCATCAGACATCTGCTCCTCATACTCCCCAACAGAATGGTCGTGCAGAGAGGTTCAATCAAACTATACTTGATAAAGCGAAAGCCATAATGCAACATGCATGCCTACCCAGGGTTTTTTGGCAAGATGCTGTGGAAACAAGTCTACACATCTATAACAGACAACCTGTTCGACGTTTACTTTGGAAGACTCCTACAGAAGTTTTCTTAGACAAGAAACCTGATGTTTCTTACTTCAGGGTCTTTGGAACTCGAGCGTATGTTTGGCTACAACCAGAAATCCGCCAAGACAAACTCTCTCCAAATGCTGAAGAGATGGTATTCATTGGATATGAACCAAATAGCAAAGCTTACCGCTTCTGGTCTATTTCAAGACACTGAGTATATGTCTCGGATAATGCTGTATTTGATGAACAAGTTTTTCCTTATTGTTTCAGGAAG
Organism: Nevesoporus exiguus; assembly: GCA_038089155.1. Classification (NCBI taxonomy): domain Eukaryota; kingdom Fungi; phylum Basidiomycota; class Agaricomycetes; order Boletales; family Boletaceae; genus Nevesoporus; species Nevesoporus exiguus. The sequence continues at coordinate 16,050 of JBBPKI010000853.1, forward strand.
GAAATGGACAAACCTTTTTCCCATACCACAGATTCCTCACTAGACCACGACCTTTTCCCTAGATCTCCATCATATGAGGTTCTGGACCCTCCACAGCGAGATCATAGAATTGGATCACCTGGACACATATATGTTCCAATACCAATTCCTGGAAGATCAGATCCCAATCAACAAATCCCACCTGATTATGGACAAGGATCAGGAACGACTACTTGGGAACCATTTCAACCCATACAGCGCATACCATCACCACTCTTTCTTGATACACCGACATCCTCTGAACCAAATACTCGTCCACCCTCGTATTCACCTCCACATCCTGGAGTAAAAAGGACAGAACCAGACACAGGTCATCGATCATCTCTTGGTGATAGACACCAACATAAGAGATATCAACTTCCACCTGGAGATACTCTTCCAGAACTTCTTCTACCTCCTTCCTTACCTGAAATGGCTAGACCAATTGTTGATCGTACTCGAGGATGGCTACCTCCACGACAACATGTAGATGAATCACTTCCAGAATTTCATCGACAACCTCATCAGTATCAACCTACACGGGATGAACAATCACGTTTCAGACCACCCATAGTTGAACGCTGTTCCTCTCGAATCCCTGTACAACGTATGCTACCAGATAATGCATATGGAGAGAGACCACCTGTACAAATCGAAAGAGAACTTAGAGGTATGCCACCAATTCAGGAGGAGTCAATCCAAGAAGAAGATATCGTTCCTACAAACGAGGAAGATGATCTGGGTCAAATGTATTCAAACAAATGGTTCAAGAATCTTCTTGCTATGGCAACTTCTGAGGCTATACCAAAACAATATAGGGATATAAAGAAGTTACCAGAAGACCAGCAAAAGATTTGGAGAAATGCATGTGATGATGAATATCGTTCCCTTCAAGAAAGAAAAGTCTGGGATTTAGTGGATCTTCCAAGAGGTCGAAAACCTATCAAGGGAAGATGGGTTTTTGTGAAAAAATCTGATGGACGTGCCAAAGCACGCTTTG
>JBBPKI010000854.1:0-17063 GCA_038089155.1 Nevesoporus exiguus
AGTCCTGGGCATTCTCCTCCCACTCGTCCGCTACTCCAGAATCCTTATTGGGTCGAACTAATCGCACCCACTACTCATTCTACTGATCTACCTTACACACCCAAGGTAGAACGGATCTTTACACCGGAGTTCGTCCCCAGTGTTTAACAATGCCCCACAGAAATTATCACACTGCCAAGCCCACTGGAGCCTTTTCCTGCAAGACTATAACCTCATCTAGCATTGTATCCCTGGAACTGCTGCCACCCCTGCCAATGCCCTTTTCTGCTGCCATGAGGTTGACACCTCCCTGGATAATATCCACTCCATTCTTACCGACCCTGTCATCATCTCTGTATTGGATGCCACCCTCACCTCTAAAATCACCTCCTCTTCCGCCAAAGACCCCCTTATCCTTGATGCCATTGCAGCCATGGACCAGTCCCTCCCTCTTTTTCCTCACTCCTCTCTTCAGGATTGGTGGTATGATGCCCCTCATCTTTATTACAAGAACTGCCTTTTTATTCCCCTCGATGCCCACCACCCCCTTATTGTGGCCCTCTATTCCTTCCCTACTGGGAGCCATGAAGGTCTTTTCCACACTTACAATCATCTTGCTTGGGATTACTGGTGGCCAGGTATGCGTTCTTTCATCTCTCGCTTTATTGCAGGCTGTGCCATTTGCCAAATGAACAAAGCAAATACCCATCTGACCATCCCCCCCCTGTCCCCTCTCTCTTCAACCTGTCTGTGCCCCTTCCAACAAATATCACTTGATCTCATCACTGACCTTCCCCTTTCTGCTTCCTATGACTCAGTCCTGGTCGTGGTCAACCATAGGCTTACTAAGGGGGTGATCCTCCTTCCTTGTACCAAAAGCATCACTGCTTGTTACAATATTTTCACTTCATCCTGGTCTCCTTCTTGTCTCTGAACGCATATCATTCATGTATCCACATCCGCATGCAAGGTACCTACAATTCCTTGTAACTCTCTCGCTGGACGAGTTCGACTTTTCCTTCACCGTTTCAGTTCTTACCTAATAACCTCTTTCTTTTGGACATTACCTCCTAACAGCGTTCTCTCGCACACTGTCGTGATCCACATACTCATCCACAGCAGTTCTCCCTTGTTCTTCATTATTCCATCACCTTCTATGCCTACCCTAACTCTTGGTCCGTGCGCATCTCCTTGGACTATAAGTAGCTAGCTACTTCACCTGTAAAACCCAAGCTAAACCTGCGCAATTCCACCTCCTCTTATCTGGACTCGTCCTCGCCTGAACAGTCGCCTCAACTGTTCCTCTTTGCCTAGAACAGTCATCCCAACTGTTCCCCCTTGTCTCTTAGCTAGTTGTGAGACGTTGTGCCTCTTCGTGAGTGCCTCCTCACAAAGAGCTCTTGTACTTTGCTGTCCAGAAGGACATGCTCCGTAACACTGCTGAGGAAGTAGCCCGCCTTTTCTTTCACCATATCTTCCCTTGCTTTGGCCTTCACGATTCATGCATCTCTGACAGAGGTCCCCAATTCGCTTCTATCTTTGCCAAAGAGTTAGCTCACCTTCTCTAATATGACCTAAAGCTCTCCTCCACTTATCATCCTCAGACCGATGGTCAAACTGAACAGACCAATCAGGAACTAGAAATCTACCTTTGGATCTTCTGTCAGGGACGACCAGATATCTGGAGCCAACTCCTCCCTTCCACCAAATTCTCCCACAACTCTGCCACCCACTCCTCCACCCACCAATTGCCATTCTATCTCATGATGGGATATGAGCCCAGAGCTTATCCCCCTTTAGGAAAAACCTCCAACCCTGCTGTTGAAAACTGACTTTCTCTCCTTGCCGAAGCCAGAAAAGAAGCTCTAGCAGCACATCAGACCACCCAACAACTTATGAAAGAACAAATCACCTCCAAATTCACCCCTTGGAAGGTCAGTAATAAGGTATGGCTTGAAGCCACCAACCTGCAACTCCGTTATCCCTCTTGAAAATTAGCCCCAAAACGCAAGGGTCCTTTTGAAATAACTAAGGTACTATCTCCAGTGGCATATCAGCTAAAACTCCCACCAACTTGGCATATCCACAATGTGTTCCATGCCTCCTTACTATCATCCTATCAGGAGACTCCCAAACATGGACCTAACTTCCTTTCTCTGCCACCTGATCTGATCGGAGGAGAAGAGGAATATGAAGTTGAACAGATACTCTCCCACAGAGGCTCTGCCTGTCGCCATCAGTTTCTGATCAAATGGAAAGGCTATCCATCATCGGAAAATACTTGGGAACCAGAGTGGAACTTAAGACACACTGCCACCCTCCTAAAGGAATATAAACTTTGCCATCCCAATTCCTTTTAGCATGCCCTCCTTGGAATTTGTCCTTGCCCAGCTCCTCTTCCTCACCACCTTGTGCTTTGCTGCCCTTCTAATCCCACTCGCTATCCACCTCACCAAGAGAGTTTTCGTCGCCCCCTGCCACTAGCTCTGGACGCTGTGTCTCTTCATGAGTACCTCCCAGAGTCTAACAAGATGACCTCAATCTCCACTGTCACCACCTTGCGATTGTCCACTCCCATCTCTAGACCGTCATCTCCTCAAAGGATCATCCCTCAATGGGCCCTACAAGTAATCTATCCCTCTTTACTCCCCCTTTATGCCTATTGCACTTTATACGCTCATGTTTTAGACCACGCTTCTCTGGTTTCCATTGTAGAACAATCACTTACATACTTACCAAGGCTCTTCTTCTTTCCGTCACACTATGGAGCTTTATTGTTCTACTTCCTCCTTTCGTCTTGTTTCATTATCCCTGCGTGTCATTCCGCATCAGGAACACTTCGCCTCTGTCCAAGAAACCATCCTGTTCCATATCCGATTCCAAGCTCTGGATCTCCTTCATGCTGAAGGACTGGGAGACGCCATCACCTCATTTCCCAGAGAGACACTTGTCGAATTCATGGAAGTCATCCTCCGGGCCTTTAGTGACAGAGACTTCAGAGACTATATCAAAGAAGACTTACAATTTGTCCGTCCTATCCCATCTCTTGAACAACGACTGTCCTCCCCACTGCTGCCTGTCCCTGCACCAACCACTCCTTTGTCACCCCCTACTGGGCCATTTCATGAGGAACAAGAACCACTTGCCCCTTCGTCTCCCCCCATTGATTTGCCCACTGGGACTCATGTCGTGTTGTCCACCACTCAGCTTCTTCCTATCCCTCAACACACTGCTGACCTCATGGCACAATGTTTTGCCAGAGCTGACCTTTCCTCCATGCATTGCTTTCAATGTGGAAACACTGGACACCTGCGCTAGGACTGCATCCATTACCGATGTCCCCATTGCTTTCTTTACGCTCCCAGTCACTCCTGCTTCTGCTGCACTACCAACCACTGTGGAGCATGCAACAGATGGGGGCATGTCGACTGTGTTTGCCAAAATAGACGATGTGGCCTCTGCAGAGCCCCAGGACACATTCTGGACGACTGCCCTTTCACGACAGAGGACTTCCAGGATGACAAGGTTGTCCACAATGGTGGAGATCCAAATGGACCTTAGGTTCTCACTGGCACTTTGAATGTATGAACGGGGTAATGTTACAATATTTTCACTTCATCCTCCTCTCTTTGCCGTTCTTGTATACATGCACCCACAGTTCCTGCCTTTACCTTTACTTCTTATCTTCTCCGGTGATGGTTATGACCTTTATTCTCTACTTTGATTTCTCCTTTGGACCTTATCTCCTAATGCTGTTCTCTCACACAGCATTGTGATCCTTAACTACCATCTTCCATCGCTTGCCCTGAACTGGTCTGTGTGCTCATAGGCATACACTATTTAAACCCTACTTCCTGTACTATGTAGAGTAAGCTTGTGCTACGCAATTCACATGTTCCCTTGACCTTGCCCATTTCATCCCTTGTCTAAGGGATTGTCTTTGAACCATCTCCTTGCCTTTGTGAGACATTGCACCTCTTCATGAGTGCCTCCTCACGAAGTGTAAGGAATACTAGCAGTTCTTGGGAACATGCTACGTAACAAAAGGTACATTTGGAGAGTTTGAGCGTAAGCCCATGCTCTCTAAGTCATGCTAGAACATGGCAAGTATGATCAATATGATCAGGAAGAGTGGATGAATGAACACTGAGATCATCCATAAAGATTTTGAGCCATCCTTCAGGGGTGATATCACAGAAAACCCAATTCATGAATGCCTGGAAGGTAGGTGGCAAGTTACACTGTCTGAAAAACATAACAGTGGGTTCATAAAGACCGACAGGAGTGATGAATGCAGCTTTCCATTGGTCCTCTTCGCGAATGCAAATATTGTTGTATCCCAAATGAATATCAAATTTAGAGAAGTACTTGGAGTGCTTCATTCGATCAATAAGGTTGGAAACAAAGGGGAGTGGGTAGGTGTTTTTGACAGTGTGTTCGTTTAAGTACCTATAGTCCTGACAAGGGCAAAGAGATCCATCTTTCTTTGGGACAAAGAAGAGAGGGGACACTTGAGGTGATTTGGACTCAACAATGCATCTGGTGCAAAGGTGTTCTTCAACAAAAGCTCTACAAGCTTCAATTTTGGCAGGGTTCAGAGCGTAGGCTTTAGCTCTTTTAGGAACGAAGGCGTCTTTAAGTTCAATGACATGGTCATAGGGTCGATGTGGGGGGAGAATGTCATGGTTCTTCTCCTCGAAGACATCAGTGAAGTCAGCATATGGTTCAGGGAGGGTGGTTTCTCTTTTGACATTTTGTTGAGCAATTTCAGTAGTGATGGTGGTTTTGCAAATTGTTTCAGCAGATAACCAAGCATTTCTTTCTAGAAGATCTGACTTGATATTCCGATTGGCATCTAGCCCTAATCATTGGAGGAGATATCACTCAGGTATTTTGTCATGCATAGGGAGGGGGTCTTCAGGGAAGGAGAGGGTTCTACTTTTCCAGTTGATGGTAGGATTTTGGTCAGCAAGCCAATTCATTCCTAGAATAATCTGTGGTCTTCCTAGTCTGATGATCATGAAGCAGAGGGTCTCTGTTCATTTAGGGAAGATGACAGTGGCATGCGAGTAGAAGTGAATTGTTCCAGTTTGATTGGCAGTTCCATCAATGTTCAGGGCTTGTATGGACTCAGCAAGGGGGTGGAAGGGAAGGCCAAGTCTTTTGGCCAATTGATGGTTAATGAATGTTCCAGTGGCTCTGCAGTCAATAAGTGCAGTGGTATTGACAGTTTTTGCTCCATAAGAGAGTCTGATGCGAATGTGAATGGACTTTTCTGATTCAGATGACAGGGTTACATGGGCAATTCTATGGAGAGGTAGCATTGACTCATCTCTCCTTCTCAAAAATCCTCAGTTACTTCAGTAATAGAGGCAATGGATTCTTGTGCAGGCTCGAAGCTTTGCTTCAACTCCTGGAGGATCTTGTCTATGGTCTTCCCCCCAGTGGTGAGGGAATTGATGTACTGCATCAGGTTATTGGCAGACTGTGTCTGCACAGCACGGATCCTATTGGGGTTGTGAGGGGGGTGAGGTGGTGGAGAGGAGGACAACTGATTGGGATGGTTCTTAGTAGAACAGCCGCTTTGTTTGCAAATGAAGCATAGCTTGTTATCCAAGCATCGCTTTCGTTCATCAGGGGAGAGATTTAGGGCATCAATGTCCATGGCATTGGGATCCCTGGCAGGGCTACAAGGGGCAAAAGATCTTTGGGGGAAAGTGCGAGTAGGGACAGTCCTAGTAGTGGTGGTGGTTACTCTTGAAGCCATTCGAATCCGATTGGCTTTGAACTGCTCAACCTTTGAGTACCAATCAGAGATCTTTTTTGGCAGAGTTTCTAATCCAGCCATTTTAGAACGATGGTACTGATGAAGGCCTTGGTCAAAGAGGCCAATGAGGGCGAGGTCATTGGTGAGGGCAGCAGTGGTGGATAAGATGCAAAAGTCTGACACATATTTGTGTAGATCAGAGACAGTATTTTGTCACAAAGCAACAAGCTTCTTCATGGCATCAGCAGCAGAATCGACGAGTTTGAAAGCTACCTCAAAAGCAGCCTTGAAGTCCTTGTATGTTCCAAAGGAAGGAGGAGACTTATTCATAGCCTCCTGGTGGATGACAGTAGCCCAGGCAAGGGCAGAATCTTTCTTCATATAGGACAGGGCAAAGGCAATTTGCCTATCATCGGTGGTATAGATTTCTTTGTTGATAAGGAGATAGGTGTCGACTGAGAGGATCCAAGACTCAGCTGTAGAGGCATCTCCATCATAATCAGCAGGGACACTGATCTTGATCTCAGTGGGTTTGGAAGACATGTCTTTGTCAGAGTCTTCGTTATTAGAGGGATCAGGGGGAGAAGGACGACAAGGTGGTTGCAGATAGATAGGTTGGATAGGGATGGCAGGAGTAGGAGCAGTATATGCAGAAAGCGGTAGAGCAGCAGAAGCATTGTGCTCAGGACAACGTACAATCTGAGGAGCAGGTGCAGCCCAGGGGTCAGAAGAACTTCTGGGTCTGATGGCAGGTTCTGGTTCTTCAACTTTGATAGGTTCAGGTTTAGAGGACTCTCCTCTAGCAATGGATCTGCAGATTGCTTGTTCTAATAAAGTGTTGCGATGACGCTGTAGAGAACCGTGGTTCCCTACGTTTGTATTCCTGATTTATAGGGCATCCGACGATATTGCAACTCATCCAATGTTATCCCAGTCATCCTGGTGCTATCCCGGTAAACCGGATGACTTCCCGGTATGTTTCCGGTCAAGATCGATCTCCTACATGGCCAGGTTGCACAGAAACCAGCTGGAGTTGGTTTATACCAGCCAGGATTACTTCCTGGTGTTGTTTCCTGGTATTCTGATGTCCGAGTTTGTTTGTTTGTGACTAGTTGACATTGTTTTATGTTAGTTGAGCACTACATAGGCATGTCATTAGTTACTTAATACAGTTTTCCTCTCTCCTTTGTGTTAGAATGCCTGGTTTAAGCCTGTAATGCCTGGTCCTAGCACTCCCTTGCTGTCTGCATTGCACGCAGAAGTCCAGGAATGCATCTGGAAGTCTGGAACCCAGTTCCTTTTGGAGAAGGCCCCCATAGGAGTTGTCCACACTAGTGGTATGCTCTTTCTCGACCATTTCTTATTCCATTCCTGGCCATTTGGCATTGCCTTGTGACTCCCTGGGACAAACATATTGCCCCATATCTTTCTCTTGCCTCACATGCAGGCACATTTAGATCTTTACAACGCAGTACTTCAGGGGGATGGTTCAGGTTAGACAACCCAGAGATTCTTCTTGGTGATGATGTATTGACAATGGGTTCCCTACTCTGCTGGCAGGAGGGAAATGGGGTAAGCTAAACCTTTTGTTACAGAGCACGTCCTTCTGGACTGCTAATGACAAAGATTCTATGTGAGGAGGCACTCACAAAGAGGCACAACATCTCACAAAGAATAGAGAGGCAAAAGAGAACAGTTGAGGCAACTGTTCAGGCAGGAGCAAGTCCAGAATAGAGGAGGTGGAATTGCACAGGTTAAGCTTAGGTGTTACAGGTGAAGTAGCCAGCTACTTATAGTCCAAAAGGATGTGCACAGACCAAGAGTTAGGGTAGGCATAGAAAGAGATGGAAGACAATAGAATGGGGAAGAACTACTGCAGAGGGCTATGTGGATCACGACAGCATGCAAGAGAACACTGTTAGGAGGTAATTGTCCTAATAGAGGAAGGAAACTACAGACTATAGAGCAAATAGGAGAAAGGGGACTCGAAGATGATCATGAAGTAAACGTACTTCCCATGAGGGAATGGATACCAAAAATGGATGCAAATGGTAAGGAGGAAGAGATGTGGTATAATGGATAAAATCATAACAGGTATTGTTCTACTTCAGTGTTCATGTATTCAGTTTGTCCATTGGTCTGGGGGTGATAGGCAGTTGATGGATTGCCCTCTATTTTTAGTAATGCAAATAAATCCATCATGAATGAAGAGACAAATTTGGATCCTCGATCTGATATGACCTTTTTTGGGGTACTGTGAAGTTTGAAAATGTGATCTCTAAATATCGTGGCTACTCCTTTAGAAGAAATGGTTGTATCAACAGGAAAGAGATGAGTCATTTTCATCAATCTGTCCACAACTACCAGTACAGCATTGGAGCCTTTGGAAGGAGGAAGAGGACCAATAATATCTACAGAAATGATTTTCCAAGGATTAGAAGGAACTTCATTCAGATGAAGAGGAGTCTTTAATGTGGAGTGATGGACCTTAGTCTTCTGACAAGCATCACATCCTTTGACATATTGCTCTACATCTTTTTGGAGGGATGGCCAATAGAACTTTGCCATGATAAGATCTCTTGTTCATCAAATTCCTGGGTGTCCTGCTAAGAGGTGATCGTGATTTTCCTTAATGATCCGTTCCCTTAATCTGGCATCATTTGGAATATAGAGATGTTCCTGCCAGTACAAGATTCCAGAATGCTCCTTCCATTTGGGGTTTTCCCTACTCAGTCCTTCTTTGGCATATCATTCTCTTTTATACTGTAACTTGCAAACAGCATCGAAGATAGATTCATTGCTATGAGGAAGAGGAGAGACAATTTCAGGAGTTTCAGAGGTGGTTTGATGAACAAAGAGGTGGTCAGGAAGAAGAATTTGTTTCTTGTTATCAAGCTCCACCACCTTCTCAAAGTCTGGCCTCTGGGACAGAGGATCCACTGGATTGGAGCAACCAGGACGATGATGTATAAGAAAGTGGTATTGTTGGAAAAGATATTGCCAACGAGCTTGATGACAAGAAAGATCTTAAGGTTGGCAATAAAACTCAAGATTCTTATGATCTGACCAGACCTCAAAGGGATGTATGGCATTGAGAAGATAATGTCTCCATTCGTGAAGGGTCTCAACAATAGCAAGAGTTTCCAGGTCGGCTGCATGATAGTTCTGCTCTGCAGAGTTGAGACCACAGGAATAAAAGGTGATAGGATAGAAATGTTCTCCTTGTTTCTGAGAGAGTATCCCTCTAATACCGATTTCTGAGCCATCTGTCTTGACTTTGAAAATCCCATCATCAATGGGGAGATGGAGGAGAGGGACAGTGGTCATGATTTCTTTTAGGGCAATGTATGCATCATGACAAGATGAAGTCCACTTGAAGTCCTACTTTTCAGAAGTGAGGGCATTCAGAGAGCATGCCAACTGGGCAAACCCTTTAATGAACCAATGATAAAAATTCAGGAAGCCTAGAAAGGCCCTTACTTCTTTTCGCATGGTAGGTTCAGGCCAGTTGGCAATAGCTTTCACCTTGAGTGGGTCCATCTTAATGACTCCCTCAGAGACAACTAGTCCCAGATATTCAGTTTCAAGAGCCTCAAAGTCATATTTTTCAGGTTTAAGGGATAACTTATGATTATGGAGTATGTGTAGGACTTGACAGACTATCTCACAATATTCTTGTAAGGTTTTAATGAAGATCATGATGTCGTCCATACATGTATATACCACAACTCTCCCCTTGTTGATTAAATCACAAAAGATATGATTCATCATGGTCTGGAATGTGGTAGGAGAATTGGTCAACCCAAAAAACATTACTAGAGGTTCAAAGAGACCTTGATTGGTTCGGAACGCTGCTTTCCATTCATCACTGTCCTTCATTCGGATATTATTATACCCCCATCGTATATCCAGTTTTGTGAAGTATTTTGCTCCTTTTAGCTTATCGACCAACTTGTTGATCAAAGGGAGCAAGTAACGATTTTTTACCATAATGTTGTTTAACTTCTGATAATCTTGGACTGGACATAGGCAGCCATCCTTCTTTTTAACAAAGAAGAATACCAATGCGAATGGTGATTTGGAAGGTCAAATGCGTCTGGATTTAAGATTTTCCTCAAGGAATGTGTCTAATTCTTTTCATTCTGCCAGGGTTAGGTTATAGGTTTTACAGTTGATGGTATGATCACCCAGCAGAAGCTCAATGGCATGATCCCAGGGTTGGGAAGGTGGCAGTTTGTCAAAAATTTCTTTAGTGAAAACATCCCTGTATGCATGGTAAGGTTCAGGGACAATTTCTTCAAAAGATTTTTTTGTCTTTTTTATATTGGCAGCCGCCACTACATCAGTAGATACGTTCCTTAGGTAAGTGGGTATGTCCAACTTAAAAAGTTGATCCCCATCATCCATTTCTTCCTCGCTTTCTTCTTGGATTGGTGGGTGGGAGATGTCATTGGTAATAACTACATCTCCCATCTTCCAATCTATGGATGGATTGTATTGCCTTAACCAGTCATAGCCTAGGTATATAGGGTGTGAACTTATGTGTGTCACTGCCAGTGTAAGTAATTGTTCTTTTCCAGCAATGAGAAGTGGTAGTACTACAAATCTGGTTATTTGTCTGCTTGTATTGGTTGTACCATCAGCATTATAGACTGGCATTGGTCAAGGAAGTTTATGGGTTTGGATGTCATTTTTATTGATGAATCCTTCATCTATCACAGAGCCCATATATCCAGAATCAATTAATGCAATTGTTGGAATAACTTGTCAATCCAGTAATGTTATTTGTACAGGGCATTTGAGAGATGACTTAATAGATTGTTCACTTTGTTTGATATATCTTGGTTTGTATTGTAATTCTCTCAACACAAAGTGGGCGTCTTCATTCATCATTAGTTGGAGTTCACACAGTAGCTTTGGTGTCACCTCTACTTGTCTGCTTTCATGAACAAATGTTTGTAGGTGGGAGAGCCCTACTGTGTCTTCTGCATTGTTGACCACTGCTTTGATCCAGCAGATGGTCCAGGGGTCAATAGTGTTGAGCCATGACCATTTTTTTGCCTTTTTATCAGCAAATTCTGGAGGCGTGTATACAGTAGTCATCTCCAGCTGTTGTTTCTTTTCCTTTTTTAATATTAGTGGTGGATTTTTTGCAATATAGATCAGAATATCAAAAGCCGATCCTTGTTCTCTTTCGTCTTCCTTAGTTTCTTGTACATCCAAAACAGTGAATTGATTGTGCACATTAGAAACAGTCTGAGTAGTAGGGTGACAACTATCTACTACTCCTTTCCAAAATCCGAATCTTTGATGACACAGCACATCATTTCTTCAAATCCCTTCTTATCTTCCCATTCCAGTTCTTTCCCAAGGAACCAGACCTTCTGAGTTTGGGGGCAACATTGCCAACGAAGGGGATGTTTAGCGCAAGGCCAAGCTTCACCACAAAAGTGGCATTTTCCAGCAGCACAGGCTGTGTCTAGGTCCATAGGTTGACCTGCTCCAGGGTAAACCCCAGGAGAATGAGTGGGCACTTTTGGAGCAGGGGCAGAAAAGGTCCCAACCACTGGTGCAGATGGTGCAGCAGGGGAACAAGGGTGATATGGCAGTTGTAACAGCAGGTTGTATCCTTGCTCTCTTTTGCATGCATAAATCTCCTTTAAGATTCCATCGGCTTCTTTAAGGGCATTTTGCCACAAGCTGAGCTTATCGGACATGAGGAGAGAAGAGCATCCATGCTCTACATATTTGACTATATCATTGTGGACTGCTTTTCACATTTGATTGACAAGGATCCTCCCCATGCAATACTCATCATATTCCACTTCCAACATTAAGTGGCAGAATTGAATGAAGAAGTCTTGGACAGTTTAATCGCGTCCCTGACAGAGGTGGAAGAGTTCCTTTTCAGCATCTTTGCGAAGCGTTTTTGGTTGGAAGTTAGCTTTTGCTTTGTCAACAAACCTGTTCCAGGTCAACTTATTTACTCTTCCCTGCTTGACGAACAGGTCTGCAAATCGTCCCACAGCATCAGTTTTCATGTATGATAGCACGATCATGATTTTTACTCTGTCCAGGGGCTCAGCCTCAAACCCGGCCAGGTAAAGCTCAAGGGTCCTCCACCAGGTAATGAATTTCTTTTTGTCACCATTATAATTTTCTGGTTTGGCAGTGATGGACTTGCCAATCTTCCCTCCCAATATGGACTGTACTGGTTCTGGGGGTATTGTTGGGGGGAGATGAATCTGAGGGACTATGGGTTCTGGTGAGGTGACAAATAGTCCAAAAGTGGATGAAGATTTCTGTTGCAGGCTAAACTGTTAAGTCTGGTCTCTCCAGACTCAAGTCCGATCAGAGGTCCGGAGGTGCTGAGGGGTGGTCGACAATGTTCATCTCGGAGTTGGACCGAAGTCCGGAGTGGAGGTGTTGTGTTACAGTGAGCCTAAGGCAGCACCGAACTAGGACTAGACCAGAAGACAAGAGGGACGACGAGAGGTGCAAGGCAAGGGGAACGCTAGGAGAGACTGGCACTCTCACTAGGAATGGGCCTAGAATGGCACTACCGATTGGGCAGACTAAGCTTAGGGTATTCTACAGGAATGGTCCCTACTTATAGTACTGAGGAATGCGCACAGACCACCTAAGGGCAGGCTGATAGAGGCTATGCGTAGGTAGGCGCAGAGATGGCATCAAAGATCGGAGGCAATAGAAGGGAGATAAAGAGTGATGGCAACCAGGCGGAGATGAACGTGGGAAGATAGGCACAGGGGCAAGGTACAGTCCAAAGGAAGGTTAGAGCGGAGTCCGAAGGTAAGGACTTAGCTAAGAGGTTGGCAAAGAAACGGCAAAGGTAAGGAAAGGTCAAGAAGAGGTGAAGAAAAGGGGATTTTCGTAACATTACCCCCAAACCAAGGTTCGAAGACCTCGACGAACAAAACAAGGTAAAGGAAAGGTAAAAGGATAGTGTGGGCATGGCAAGAGAAAAAGATGTCAAGTGCGAAATCTAGAGAGTTCAAGAGTTTCAAAGGTGAGACAAGAATGCCGAGGGTGAAAGATAAAGAAGAAAATCGACAGAGAAGAAAGCAGGTAAGAGGTAAAAGAAAAGGTTTATAGGGTTTCATACCCCCAAACCAACGTTCGAAGTCCACTAAGAACAAATAAAGGACAAGGGCGAAAGAAAGACCAAACAATTATACAGCAAGACAAAAATAGAAGAAGTCAAGATATGTGAGGAGGCACTCACGAAGAGGCGCAACATCTCACTAGTAATGCAATCAAGACAAATAAGACATCAGAAATCAAGATAATCAAGAGGAGGGGACTCAAGAGCGAAAGAAGGAACTTCTAAAACACCAAGTAAGGCGGCTTCTATAGATGAGGTAGAGACAATTGATGCGGTGCGGGAGGGCGGGCGTGGTGGTGTATATTTAGGAGCAAATTGACGAGTAGTGTCGCGGCGGGCATGTGGAGGAGGAGTAGGGGATCTACGACGAGTATCCTCAATTGGAGTGGCGGGGCGGGAGGCGTAGGTGTTATCTTGAAGAGAGATACCATTGCCTTCAGGATAGGGATCATCATCATAGTGCGAGATGGTAGGGGCGTCGGAGTATGAGGGTGATGGCGGGCGGCGGTGACGGGAGGACCAACAATCAGGCTTCTGGCATACAAAGCACAGACGGCGGCTAAGGCAGCGAGATCGAGTGGCGGGGGATAGCGCAACAAGTGCGTCTATATCCATTGGGTACACCGGGGGTAGTGGCGAGGCGACGCGAGGAGGGAGTGGAGCGGGAGTGTAAGCGGGCGAAGCGGATATTGGCGTGGCGGGGTCAGCAAATTGTGCCGGCGATGATGGCGACTCAGCTAAACTAGTTCTGAGGCGTTTCTTGTTGGCATGGAGCGTTTTGACAATGGCGATGGCGGTAGCGAGAGAAGTGGGGCTGTGGTAATCCACAAGCTTATGGCGGAGGGCGGGGGCGAGTCCGGCGATGAAGTACGTGATGAGGAGGGACTGGTCATGAATACCACTTGTGTAAGCGGCGTTGGTGAAGGCTAGGATATACTCCTGAAGACCATCAGACCAAGTCTTGTCCGGCAGTCTAGTACGCTTCTGGCGGAGTGTGGAGAGGGCGGCGACAGCGGCTTGTTCCAAGGCGGCAGGAACGAAAGTGGCGGTGAAGTCGGCGAGGAAGGCGGTGAAGGTTTTCTCTGTGGCGTCAACGGTGTCATTAAAGAGCTTATCATACCAGTGCTCGGCGAATAGGGAAGCGTCTCCCTTGATCTTGTTAAGGCATACGACGGTGCAGGCGTCGTCGGCGTAGAGATCGGTGTTGATCATGAAGTAGGCCCGCATGGCCTTGATCCAGCGGTTGGCGGAGGAGGAATCACCGAGGAAATCCTCAGGCATGGCGGCGGTGATCTCGAATTCGTAGGAGGAGGGCATGGCAGCGATAGAGGGCAAGGATGGCAGGGGCGAGGCGAGCTATAAATGCGACGACACGAGCGGCGCGGTGTGGCGGAGGCGGTGGTACAGCGGTGGCGATTGCGAGGCGGATGCACAGCAGTGCAATGCGGATGATGATGAACCAGTGCAGGGTGGAGATAGGACTAAAACCAGACAACAAGGAGTCAGCGCCCCAAGGATCAACAGTCAGAGTCAGCGGCAATGGCAGGTGGATGGCAGTGGGGACGTAGCAAAGATGGTGGCGCTCCTCTGAGCACAAGGCAGTAGGCCTGGGACTTAATACCCGGTGACGAACGGCAAGGACAAGTAATGCTCCTCTGAGCGTAGGCAGATGGCGGCAAACCTGGGACTTGATACCCGGTGGCAAGCGGCGATAGCAAGAATGGTACTCCTCTGAGTACAAGGGCGGAGTATGGGACTTGATACCCAGTGACTGGCGATGGACAGGCGAATGCGGCAGTGGCGATGTCGATAGTGAATGGCAGGGGCGGGACGACCAGCGGTAGAAGGACTTCAGTCCAAGGGGACAGCGGCGGGCAAGGACAATGGTAGTGACTAGGGGACGTGCGTATAGTCTCGGCAGACGGCAGGGTGGCGACAGTGGTCAGTGGTACTGGACGTGACCGGCGGCAGGCGGGGCAGCAGGGAGGGCAAGGGCAGCGTCAAGACAGCAGCAGGGTCGGCGGATGGCAGGCAGGGTAGTACAACGCTCTTCAGCAGGGGCGACAGCCAAGCAGACGAGGGGCGGCGGCGAGGATGGATCTGGAGAACTAGATGACACTAGCTCCAAGGGTAAAGCTTAGTCTTTTGTTACAGTGAGCCGAGGGCAGCACCAAACTAGGACTAGACCAGAAGACACAGGGGACGACGAGAGGTGCAAGGCAAGGGGAACACTAGGAGAGGCTGGCACTCTCACTAGGAATGGGCCTAGAATGGCACTACCGATTGGGCAGACTAAGCTTAGGGTATTCTACAGGAATGGTCCCTACTTATAGTACTGAGGAATGCGCACAGACCACCTAAGGGCAGGCTGATAGAGGCTATGCGTAGGTAGGCGCAAAGATGGCATCAAAGATCGGAGGCAATAGGGAGGAGATAAGGGGCGGATGGTAACCAAGCGGAGATGAACGTGGGAAAGGTACCATAGGGTCCAGGCACAAGCCAAAGGCAGGTTAGAGCGGAGTCCGAAGGTAAGGACTTAGCTAAGAGGTTGGCAAAGAAGCGGCAAAGGTGGAAAAGGTGGCAGAAAGGTAGGAAAGAAGTGAAGAAAAGGGGATTTTTGTAACACGCCTCGACCGTGCATAAGTTCATCAAAAACCTCGAAGTACCCAAAAAGAAGGAACTCACCCTTGAGGAAATGGTTCCTAAAGAATACCATCACTTCCTAGACGTCTTCAGCAAGAAGGAGTCAGAACGACTACCTTTGAGAAAACCCTGGGACCATGAAATAAAGCTGAAGCCTGGCTTTCAACCCAAGAAGGCAAAAATATTCCCCATGAGTAAGGACGAAATGGAAGAGCTGAAGTCCTTCGTGGAAGAACAAACCAAGAAAGGGTATATCAGACCCTCACGCTCTCCACAAACCTCTCCAGTCTTCTTCATACCAAAGAAAGATGGAAAGAAGAGACTCGTACAAGACTACCGATATCTTAATGAGTGGACAGTAAAAAATAATTATCCACTCCCCTTAATAAGTCAACTAGTGGACAAGTTACAAGGAGCAAAATTGTTCACTAAGCTAGATCTCAGATGGGGATATAACAACATCAGAATTAAAGAAGGAGATGAATGGAAAGCAGCCTTCGTCTCACATTCAGGAGCTTACGAACCCTTAGTCATGTTTTTCAGACAATGCAACGCCCCCGCCACCTTTCAACAAATGATGAATGAAATATTTGCCGATATGGATGGCGTTGTAATCGTTTACATCGACAATATCATGATCTTCACAAAGACAGACAACGAAGAAGAGCATGACAAGATAGTTCAAGAAGTTCTAAAAAGGTTGAAGGAACACGACTTATTCCTAAAACCAGAAAAGTGCTTTTTTAAGCAGAAAGAAGTCGAATTCCTCGGAATGGTCGTAAACACCGAAGGAATTAAAATGGAGAAAGGAAAGGTGGAAGCCATCCTGGAATGGCCAACACCCAAAAATGTAAAAGGAGTCCGGAGCTTCTTGGGACTCGCAAACTACTATAGAAGGTTCATTCAGGATTTCTCCAAAGTATCTCGACCCCTGAATGACCTCACAAAGAAAGATCAACCCTGGCAGTGGGAACCCACTGAACAGGAAGCATTCGACACTCTAAAAAGGGCTTTCACGACGGCCCCCATCCTTGCTTACCCTGATAACAACAGCGAGTTTAGACTTGAGACCGATGCTTCCGACTTTGCCACCGGGGCAGTCCTTTCCATCAAACAAGAAGACAAGTGGCACCCCGTTGCCTTTTCCTCCGCTTCCATGACCCCCGAACAGAGGAACTACCCAATTGCTGATAAGGAAATGCTCGCAATAATTCTTGCCTTAGAACAATGGCGGCATTACCTTGAGGGGGCAGAAGAATTTGAGGTTTGGACAGACCATGCCAACCTCAAATATTTCATGACAAAGCAAGACCTTAATCGAAGACAAGCCCGATGGTCGCAATGGCTGTCACGATTTAACTACATCCTAGTCAATAAACCCGGATCGCAAATGGGAAAAGCTGATGCTCTCTCTCGACGAGAGGATCACGCGCAAGGAACTGACGAGGACAATAAAGGTCTCCAAATGATCCCTGAATACAGAGTAAGGGCACAATCCAAATACGCTTATACGATCGAAGGAGAAGAAAGAAAACTCCTCGAAAGAATAGT
>JBBPKI010000855.1:0-17049 GCA_038089155.1 Nevesoporus exiguus
ATGAAAACCCTCCTAATGGAATTCATGAATTGTGGGAAAGAGTTCAAGTGGAGTGGGACAGAATACCAGTTGAGGAATGTAGGAAACTGATTGAGAGCATGCCTAGAAGGGTTCAGGCAGTGATTAAAGCCAAAGGAGGCTATACCAAGTACTAAAGTGTTGAAATATCCTGTTTGATTCAAAAGTGCAAAAACACTTTTCATAATGTTACTGTTTTGAATCAATTATATCTCCATAGCATGTACCAAATCACATGACTCAGGGGGCGATTTCATAGCCAAGAGTGTGTACCATTTATAACTCCACCAAAGCTAATTGTAATTCCCATGCTGTTTGGTGGTGTGTGAAGCACACCACCATCCAAGCCAACTGTTATATCTGTGCCAAACCAACCATCTCTGCCTCCTCTGGCCCCATCTCTGATCAACTCTGGTCTCCTCCATCCCCCTCTAGTCCACCTCCATCCCCACCATGCATGGAGCTCCTCAGAGCTCTGCTCCTCCAATTGGACCTGTGGCTGTGCTTGCTCAGAACTACCTGGATCTTATCCCCATTTGTTCCTCCTTTTGTTCTTTCATCCCTCCTTCGTCCCTACTTCACTTACTATCTCCTAGAATATTTTCATATGTTCACCATCTTAGTAAGATAGTATTTTCATTCCATTTTGTACCCCCTCTTGTCCCTCCATTTGTATTTAAGTCCTGTACCTCCTGTATGTACTCCTTAGCACAAATATCAACCAAAGTCCCCTATCTCCTCTCATTTCGCAACCACTCCTCTTCCTTGGCAGAACTCTGGTCAGACTTGAGTCTGGAGGATGAACATTTAACAGTATATTCATACTCAATTCTGAGCAGGTCTCCATTCTTTCCTTATGACCTCTTACTTCTGTTTTGTACTCTGACCCTCCATTAAGATCTCTGCATGGGCTGGGATTCATTCTGAACCCAACCATGCCCTATGGAGTTATCTCATAATCTCACCTCCGATTGACTCTGCCCCTTCAGCGAGTCTCCTTCAGGCTACCCCTTGTGGTACCTCTGAACTCCATTCTACCCTGCCTTTCAGTGGCCCTTTTTACCTCCATTTCTCTTTTGCCCTCTTGGGCATCCTTTGTTCTTTACCTTTTGAAGCTCTGTCTTCACTCTGCCTTTTCAGCAACCTTGTTTCATTCTTCTGGACCATTTTTATGAACTCTGCTTCTTTGCACCTCCAATTCACCTCTGGTGTTTCGGAGGCCCCTTCTTCTCCTTTTCTTCAACTGCCACTGTCCTTGGACAGTTTTAGTTGTCCCTTTACTCCCTCTGTACCTCTGGTTGACTCTGCCCTTCAGCGAGTTGCCATTCTCTTCATTGTAGACTTTTCCTTTCTTCTGCACCTGACGAATCACCTCTGACGATTCTTGTCACCTCCTTGGATTACTAACCTTGTTGGTTTCAGGACAGCTAGCTTGCCATAAGACTCTGTTGAGTAATTGGCAATAAGCAGCACTTCGTTCGCGATCCATACAAGACAGAAATGCCAAGCCCTCCACTACTCCGGGCTTCTGGGGCCTCTGCCTTTGTGCTCCACCCCACTGCCTCTGGACAGCACTCCAGATTCACGACGGCTCCTTGGACTTACTGCAGTCCAGTCCACAGTCAACCTCCAGTTACTTACTGGGGGAAGGTGGGACACCTCAATAGGAAAGTCACCCTGCAATATCCAACTACTTCCCCTACCCTCAACATCCACCTTTGACCTTTCTGCACCTTAGGACCACAAGTCCAAAGGTACTCCGCTTCTCTGACACCAACTCCAGTAACTCCAGATATTATGGTGATGGACCACCTTGGTCCTTTCTTTTCCTTCCTCTTTTTGTTATCTTTTATGTTTCCCTCTCTGACCATTCAGAATCCTTTGGTAATAGACCTATCTCAGGTTCTGCCATGGTATCTTGTGTTCTCCTCTTTTGCCCTTCTGTACCCTAGGACCTTACATCCGAAGGTAACTCTGGCATCGCTCCAGCCAACTCTGCTTGGTCCAGACAGTCCCCTTCTTCTTTTCTCTTTGTTTCCTCTGTACTGTACTCCAGACCTGAGACCGCTGTAGAGAACTGTGGTTCCCTACGTTTGTATTCCTGATTTATAGGGCATCCGACAATATCACAACTCATCCGATGTTATCCCGGTTGTCCCGACACTATCCCGGTAGACCGGATGACTTCCTGGTACGTTTCCAGTCAGGATCGATCCCCTACATGACCGGGTTGCATAGAAACTGGCCGGAGTTGGTTTATACTGGCTGGGATCACTTCCCAGTATCATTTCCCGGTATTCTGATGTCCGGGTTTGTTTGTTTGTGACCAGTTTGCATTGTTTTGGGCCAGTTTAGCTATTTTTACATATTTGATGTTGTTTTATGTTAGTTGAGCACTACATAGGCATGTCATTACTTATCTAATAAAGTTTTCCTCTCTCCTTCGTGTTAGAATGCCAAGTATAAGCCTGAATGCCCAGTCCTAGTCCTCCCTTGCTGTCTGCATTGCGCGCAGAAGTCCGGGAATGCATCAGAAGTCCGGAACCCAGTTCCTTTTGGAGAAGGCCCCCATAGGAGTTGTCCACACCAGTGGTATGCTCTTTATCGTCCATTTCTTTACCCATTTCCAGCCATTTGGGATTGTCTTGAGACTCCCTGGGACAAACATATTGCCCCACACCCTTCTCTTGCCTCACACACA
This sequence comes from Nevesoporus exiguus, assembly GCA_038089155.1. NCBI lineage: Eukaryota > Fungi > Basidiomycota > Agaricomycetes > Boletales > Boletaceae > Nevesoporus > Nevesoporus exiguus. Next base: position 2,720 of record JBBPKI010000855.1, read on the forward strand.
GGCACATTTAGATCTTTACACCACATTGCCCTTGTCTGGGCTCCATTTTGGAGCACCCCCTGACACATCCCCTCTTTTCCCTCATGTGTCTCCTTTATGACCTTATGATTCCCCCCTCCAGGTCCATCTTCGGACCATCCTCTCAACTCTGGTCATGTCTGGTTGACCCTGGCCTACCAGACCCCTTCCCTCCGTTTTTCCATTCTTCTTCAATATCTTCCACTTTGTCTTCATTTTGGACTATTCCCTTCCACTCCAGTGACTTTCAGTCTATTCCAGACCACTCTGCCATCATACCCTATTCTTTTGTCTTTCTGCTCTTCTGTTCCTTTCCTCCTTCACTCGTCATTGGCAACTCCTGTCAACTCCAATGACCTCCAGTCCACTCCAGACCATCTGCTTCTCCTTCTTCTCCCTTTGGGCAATCCACCTCCATGGCCTTCATGCCAACCTCATTGGGTTCACTGACATTTGTTTAGTATTGACTCACACACTCACCTATAAATGATCCATTGATCTATGGGTATAAAAAGCTGCATATAGTCTAACATACTCCTACAGATTGAATGCCAAACCTCTGCACTCCAGGACTCTGTCCAGAATTTAATCCCGGGAGTTGCACCTTGGATTTGCTGAAGTACTCCGACCTCTCTAGGCTCAGTCTTGCAGACCTCTGACTGGCTTTGTCCAGATATTCTCCCACTTTAAGGGCTGACCTACAATTGTCTTTTTCAGATTTTTGCCATTTTCAGCACCTCACTTCTTCAATTCCCTCTGCCTAGGCACTCAAGCTTTCAGACTTTGTGTCCAGTTCTGCAGACCTCCACCGGACCCCTCTGGACTTCTTCCTGTACTATAGGACTGACCAAGATCATTCCTTAGCCCTCTGCCACTTTGGCATCATACCCTTTTTTGGTTTTCATCCATTTTATTCCATTCTGTTTCATTAACCTCTGTTCTTATTGTTCTTTCTGTTCCTGTTCACTCCATTACCCTTGTTTGGCTCTGTTTTTTATCTCCAAGATGCTGTACTCAATGCCATTTCACTCTGCTTTCACCTCTGATCCACTTTGTATAACTCCATTACCTCCAATATGACCTCCGATGTTTTCAGTTGATTTCCACTTTGTTTATCTTCATTTACCTCCAGACTTCTTCCAAAGCCTTCGGCTATTTTCCTTTGTTTATTTCCGCTTCAACTCCAGTTAATTCCGGACATCCTCTGATGTTTTTTGTTCTTCTCTGTTTCCTTTTCTTTCTCTTTTCACTCTTCTGATGTAAAATAGAAAACAAATTGTATAGAACAATAGCAAGGACTATTATAGTACTACTCTTCTAGTTCTTCCCTTCCTCCACCTCTGCCTTTTTCTCTGCTGCTTCTGCTTCTTCTTCCTCCCTTTCCTCCTCCAATCGGTCTTCTTCCTCCTCTATTACTCTAATCTCTGCCTCCAGCTTGCACTGCACCCCAGCCACTGCCACCTCTGGCACTGCCTGGCTCTGTTTTGCTTCATGCTGCACCCCTCTACCCACCACAGCCTTGAGGGCTCGGCCTTAAAGGGGAGGCACTGTCATCAACATGACACCCAACCCTCCAGCCGGTCCTCCACCATGTCCACATTTTCTACCTTCAGAGTTCTTCCACTCTGTTCAGACCACCTCCAGACTTGTTCACCTTTGCTTGGACCACTACAGACCACTCTCAGATGCCTTAGTGCCCCTTCAGCCTTCCTCCACCACTTTGGTACCCTTTTGCCTTGGTGCTTACCTCTATTTTTGATCTTCTTCTCTATTTTGGTTTCCTCTGTATATCCAGTCTGTACCATCTGATGTTCTCTGTCATCTCTGTGTTCCATTTAACTCCATTCCCATCTCTGTTCTACCTCCATTTCTTTTCCACTTACCTTCGGGTACACCTCCGGCCCCCTTTAGGGTTTTTCTATGCCTATTCTGGGCACTCTCTGTTTTCTTTGCCCTGTCTCCATTTTTAATATTGGACTACTTACCCCTCTTATCTGTTCATTCTCTTTTCCTTCTGTATTCATTTCCATTCTTCTCCAAAACCTCTGGTATGCTTGTTGTACACCTCTGCTCACTCTGGTACCCTTGTGGTACACCTCTGGCCTCCTCTGAGGCACTCCAAACTGTTTTCGTCTCTTCTTCTCCATTTCTCTCTGTATGTTCTGTATCCTTTCTCCTTCTGCCAGTTTTCAGCATTGTACTACTTACATCCTTCACCTCCAGCCTCCTCTGAGGCACTTCAAACCTCCTCTGCTTTTCCTCCGTTTTCTGCTCCTCTCATCCTCTGGTCCTTTCCCTGGAGTTCTCCATTTTCTATACTATGTTTCTTCTCTGCTCTATTTGCTTCTGTTCCTCCTCTCTGTCTCCATCTTTCTCCTATTCCTCTCTCTCTGTGTATGGTGTTCACACCTCCTTCTCTTCTGCCCTTCCTGTTTGCTGTTTTCTTCTCTGTGTTGTACCTCTCCCTCTGCTTTTACTCCAGATCTCCTCCAGAGTTCTCCATTTCTCTGTAGTCACCTTTGGTCCCATCTCTGGGACTCTTTATGTCCTATTCCTTTGTTTCTTCTGTCTTTTCATTCCTCTGCTTTAGTTTCATTTCCATTTTTGTCTTTTCTCCCTCCAGCATTCCAGTACCCCCTCCACATTCCTCTGCTGCCACCTTCATGCACTCTGCCATCTCTGGCACCTCCATTCATGCTTCCTCTGCACTCCCCACATCCATATTCTTGCCTTGTGCATCATCTGCCTTTGTCCTGTCTTGGCATGTGCCCAAAGGCACCCCTTGACCTCTTCACGTTGAGGCCTGGAGCATTTTGGAGCACTTATCATTGGTGGTAGCCTATAGCTGGTCCTGATCATCTCCAGTCTACTCTGTGTGGCAATTCTTTGGACTTTGCCTCAGTAAGCACCTCTGTTTATCCCTCCGTCAGCACACCCTCTCCACAGTGGCTTGACCACCACCTCAGATTGGTTCCGCATTGAACCCCCACTTACTGAAGGCCTCGAGGGCTCGGCCATAAAGGGGAGGCACTGTCATATCCATGCCAAACCAGCCATCTCTGCCTCCTCCAACCCCATCTCTGACCAACTCCAGTCTTCTCTGTCCCTCTCTAGTCCACCTCCATCCCCACCATGCATGGAGCTCCTCTGATCGGACCTGCAGCTGTGCTTGCTCAGAACCACCTGGATCTTATCCCTGTTTGTTCCTCCTTTTGTTCTTTTGTCCCTTCTTCATCCCTACTTTGCTTACTATCTCCTAGAATATTTTCATATGTTTTCCATCTTAGTAAGATAGTATTTTCATCCCATTTTGTACCCCCTCTTGCCCCTCCATTTGTATTTAAGTCCTGTACCTCCTGTATGTACTTCTTAGTACGAATATCAAACAAAGTCACTCCTCTCATCTCATGATCATCCTATCCCCTCCCTGTCAGACCTCCATCCCTCTGAAATACATATGAGGACCTAGACCTGCTTAGGGGTGTGACATGTAAGTCCTGCACCAATGTCCTCCTGAGTACCTCTGCTCCGACTCCTCCACTTGGACCTCTGGTCCAACTCCTATACTAACTCCTCTGATAACCTCTAGAACTCTGCTCCTCTGGTCAGACTTGAGTCCAGAGTATACATACAGTATATACTTTAACACCAACATGAAAAGGGTTTTTGAGGTCACTGTATTAATGGCAGGGGATAATTGCTTTTGACCATCCACTCATTAACGTAATGGTAATCTTGCACTAGTCTTTTCTTTCCATCCTTTTTTGGAATAAAGAAGACTGGTGACATTTGGGGGGATCAAGATAGGCAGATCTATCCCTTTTTGGTTTGCTCCTCTATGAACTCTTTTAGTTCCTCCATCTTGTCCTTGCTCATTGGAAATATTTTAGCCTTTTTAGGTTGAAAGCCAGGCTTGAGCTTTATTTCATGATCCCATGGTTTTCATAGGGGGAGTCATTCCAATTCTTTTTTATTGAAGATATTGAGGAAGTGGTGATATTCTTTTGAAACCATTTCTTCAAGAGTTGGCTCCTTTTTCTCAGGTATTTCAAGGTTTTTGATAAACCTGTGCATAGTTGAGGTATGCTTCAATTCTTCTTCTTCCTCTTTTGCTAATATAGTACCTCAGTCCAAGAGCATGTAGCATGACCTTGGACATCTTGTTAACTTTACTTCCCCTTTTGTCCAATCTATGGTTGGGTTATGCTTTGTCAACCATGTGTAGCCAAGAATCATATTGTTTTTGCCTAGGTTTGTTACTTCTGTGATTAGGCATTTGCAATGTCCTTGGTAATCTAAAATTATTTCTGCCTGATGGGTAATGGCTTCTGTGGAGTTCTTGGTACCATTTACATTAAAAATGAGAATTTTTTTTTCCATCTTTTGTAACTTGTTCTGCTCAAACTTTGTCTATGAAGACTCTGTTTGTGCCACTGTCTAAGAGGGCCTTGCATTGGTGCCTCTTGTTCTTGGTGGTATGGTGTGCAATTGAGATGTCTATGAGGATCTCATACTGCACCTTGGCATTTTGTAAGAGGATCTGTTCTGGAAAACTATCCTCATGAATATTTTTTTCTTTTTCTTTGACTGAATTAAGCCTGCATTCCTATGCAGTGAGCTCCTTTAAAGAATCTTCAGCACTAAGTGCTATATCACAGTTGCTTTGTGGAGACCTGGTCTCAGTAGGTAAATGTATTCTGTAAATAGGATTACTGGATTCTGATTCAGAGGAGTAACGTGTGGAGGATGAATCATTGTCAAGATCTTGTCCATACTATAGGGAAAAGAGAAGAGAAACTGTTCTTTGTATTTAGTGATTTTTGTGCCAGCTTCTGAGATCCCGGATTCCTCAGTTTCCATAGCCTTTTCCTGCCTTTTTTATTTCCATATCATGTAAATCAAAGAAATAGGCTTTCATTTCTTCAAAATTCATTCCTTTTATAGTCTTTTGCTTCTTAGACTTTTCCTTCTTCTTCTCCTCCTTCTCTTCTATACTTTGGACTTGAGGTCTATGCTGCAGCCCTTGGGCTCTTCCTTGATAGTTCATCTTATGTCCTCCTTCCAAGAACTTGCACTCTGGGCATTCTTTCTTATGATTTGGACAATTCCTTGCAATGTGTCCATCATTGGAGTAGTTGTAACATTTTGAATTTTTGTTAATGGCTCCTATGTATGTTCATTGTTTGACTGCATCCCCTATAGGTATGGGCTTGCCCTTTTCTATAAGTGTTTGACTGAGAAGACCCTTGTGATGCCTTTTCAGTCTTCCTTAGTTTAAACAATTCCAACTGTGAGCCAATCTCTTTTGCTTTCTCAATGTAGTCTTGTATACAAGACTTTCATTCTCCTGCTAGGTAGATCTGTTTTGCTAGATTCTCCTCAAAGGCTTTCTTGAGTAATCAAACTCCTTTGGGGTTGTTTCTAGAGGAGTGTTAAATGCCAGTCTCTCCAGACTCAAGTCTGACCAGAGTTGTGGAGTTCTAGGGGTTATTGGAGGAGTTAGTATAGGAGTTGGACTGGAGGTCTGAGCAGAGGAGTTGGAGCAGAGGTACTCAGGAGGACATTGGCACAGGACTTATGTGTTGCACCTCTAAGCAGGTCTGTGTCCTCGTATTTCGGAGGAATAGGAGTCCGACAGGGAAGAGATGGAGTGATCGCAAAATGAGGGGAGAGTGCTTTAGTCGATATTCGTACTGAGGAGTACGTACAGGAGTTACAGGAGTTAAATACTAGGAGACTAAGGGTCAAAGGTACTTAAGGGGATGTAAAATAGTTTTCATCACAAGAGAGACATCAGAATGTCAGGGAAACAAGCGAGGAATGATCAAGGGTCTAACAAGGAACAAAGAAGGGATGAAGGAACAAGGGAATTACAAAAGCGGATAACAACCAGGAGGTTCCAAGTGGGCACAGCTGCAGGTCTGATCGGAGGAGTGCAGCTCCGAGGAGCTCTGCGCATGGTGGGGGCGGAGGGGGACTAGAATGGGACAGAGGAGACCGGAGTTGGTTGGAGAAGGGGCCAGAGGAGGCGGAGATGACTGGTTTGGCACGGATATGACAAGGGGTCTCCTCCTGTGTCATAGTAATACCCTAACCACCTCATGGTAAAGGTCTGAGCTGACTCTCCTGGCATCTGTTGACATCATTCAAGTTTGTTTCTTGCTTCGTCCTCTTTATTGATTGATTTGAAGCAGGATATGAGGACCTTCCCAATTGTTTCTTTTGAAGGCCAATTGTCTGTCTTCATGTAATATCTTAATTGTTGTCAGACCCATTGCCCTGCACCATACTTGTCTTTCTCCCCTGTCTTTGATCTGATTTTGGTCAATATTGCAATGACCTTTTGTTCATTGGTGACGAATAATTCTGGGTTCTCCTTAATGTACAGGGCCATATTTATTTGCCATGTTTTGAAAGGGTCCCTATTTCTGTTGAATTTTGATCAGGTACAATTTCTACTTTCTTAGATACTTTTACATCTACATTCTTCCTAGCCTTCTCTTTTCTTTCTTTCTTCAGCTCATCTATTTCTTGCTGGAGAGCAAGGAGCTGGTCTGACAGCATATGGATCATTTCTGCAGACATTTCTTCTTCTGTTGTGGAAGCAGGTATGGGAGGTGATCAGGAGTTTCGGCTTGGGGATGAGGGCTGGTTGCCTAAGGGGTTGTTGAATGCATCATTGGTCTTTGAGTTGACAAGGGGGAGTGGGTCTCTGTACCATGATGTGTTGTTCTTGGAGCCAGTACTGGCTCTGGTTCTGGGGAAGGGGAGAGAGATGGGGTTCTTTGATTTTGAAGGTTGTTTAGTCCTTCTCATACTTCTTCAAGGATATTTAATACCTCTAAAATTTGCAGGTGTTGATTGGCATATAACTGTACTTGTAAGACTCTGGCTCTGAATGCTAGAGCCTGGTCTTCTGGTCTCCTGTGTGCTTGGAGTAGTGCCTTGTCAAAGGGCTTGTTCTCTCTGATACAATCTAAGAGGTAGAGGAGAAAGTCATCATCTTCAAAGATGTTTACTAAAGGGACTGGTGTTGGTGTTTGGTACTGCTCACTCCTTGGGCAGTAATAAATCCACCTGTCTTCGTCTTCTCTTCCTGGGTAGGGGGATCCCTGTGAATCTCTTTCAGAAGGGAATCCTTTACTTGGAGTGGTGGTTCTTTGCACTAGGGCTCCTCCAAAAAAGTGATATCTTCCTTCTTGATCTATATATTGGTTGTTGGGATTAAAGGAGAACTCTTGTTGGTACTTGTAGTTATTCTTGATTTGAGTTTCTTCTGAGGGGAGGTGAACCTCAACTTCCTTGGACTTGGTTGGGTTTGAGGGTGTTATGGTTTTATTTCTTTCTAGTCACCTCCTACTTATTTTTCTCCTTTGTCTTTGGGAGGGACTGATCATGTAGGAAGTCCATATTCCATATCTGGTCATTCTGTATTCAGATGATATCAGACTGATCCCATTACTATAGCTTCACCCTTTGCAGCCTCCATCTTTGATCACCTTGGACATTGCCTTCCACATCACCATCTCTTGTTGGTGATGCATTTCCTCACCTACCATCTTCTTCTGATTGTTACCATCTTTGGCTGTGGGTGCAGCCTCTCATAGTTAGACACTATTTAAAAAACCCCTTGTACAGTAGTGGATCTCTAGCCAATTCTTACTTTCTTGTGACATACCTATTGCCTACTCATTTGCTCACCCTACCAGAGGAGAGAGCTTTCGCCATTGCCAACCTTACCTAAGGAGAGTGGCTTGTACTCAAAGGAGTACCCTTGCTCAGTGAGAGCCTATCCAACTGGTAGCCAACTCAGAGGAGTCACTCTGCTGACCCTGTCCACCTTTTCTATAGCCTTACAAGGATGTTGTGCCTCCCTTGTGAAGGTTGACCAGAAAGTCCAGAGATAGAAAGGAAGTTGTAGGCAAGAGTAGACCACAACAATTACAAAGGGAAACATCCAAAATGTAAGAAGTGTGGACCGATGTCAACACCAACTTCTACTCAATCAGTTCAATAGCCAACTGACTTGAGCCTTTGAAATTTGTATAGTCAGTGGGCTGGTGGGCACAAGACTGCTCTTTCACCAGTGGACCACTATGTAGTAGTGATTCTAGAATAAATGTGCCTCATGTGGTCATGAGCCTAGGCTCCTTCAAATTTAAAATGTGCTGAGGTGGTTTTTAAACCAATTAAGGGCTCTTGGGCCCACCCCTTGACAACTGGCTTAAGGCTCAGCTGACCTTCACTTGCTTACAGCAAGGGTATATGTTAAAGATAAGAGTGCTCAAATAAGCAGGTGAAGTGTGAAGAGTATGTAGATCCCTTTGCCCCTAGGGTCCGGGGTTGTCGTGAATGACAGCAAGATCAGATGAGTAGTGTGGCAAGGGAAGATGATGGTCAAGTCCTAATGTTGGCAACCTAATCCACTTAAGGCTTCAGTGCTAGTGGAATCAAGAGGATAAGGAATAATCAACCAGGACTTGACTGAAGTCCAGTTGTCATTTGAATTCAGATTATATACTACAATATACTTTAGGGCAGGCATGTGAATACTTACTAAGTAGCTATGTCATTGTGGAGTGGGAATATAGATAAGATCCTAGGTCAATGGTAATTAAGGACACATGTAGATAAGAGGTCTAGAATGAGTGTGATTGAAGTGAAAGGGTTTGACCTAGACTTGGTCATGTGACTTGATAAGATAAGATATGAGATGAAATTGTAACACCGCCAGAGATGCTCAATGGGGTTGAGGTCAGGAGACTGTGTAGGCCATACCATGGTCCTGAAAGCTTGCTCTTCCAACCACTTCCTAATCTTTGTGCAAGTATGCTTGGGATCATTGTCCTGCTGAAAGATAATGTCAGAAGGATTGAGATCATGATACTGCATGGTTTGTAGCAGTTCATTCTTCAAAATTTGAAGGTAAAGATCTCCATCCATTCTACCATCTATCTTGGAAGCATAGTTAATTTTATCCCAAGTCATATAGCCCCAAATCATCACAGATCACCCACCATGCTTGATGGTACCCTCCACCAACCTGTCACTGAGCTTTTCACCTGGCTTTTTCCACACCCATTTCTTCCCATCTGACCCTAGGCAATTAATTTTGGTCTCATCAGACCATATCACCTTCTTCCAGTCCTCTATAGTCCAATCCTTGTGAGCATATGCAAAGTCTAACCAGGCTTTGCAATGTTTGGGTGAAAGAAGAGGGCATTTTGGCTTGGAGACAGCTTTCATACTAGTCTTTTTCAAGTGATGGCAAACATTATTTGGATGGAGGGGTTGATTGGTAGGAGCAGAGAGAGTTTTGGTCACTTGAACAGCATTCTCTGCTCTATGGGAGGAGATTAAGTGAACAGCATGGCAAACATTGGTAGGAGAAAGCTTGGATGGATGTCCACCAATGGCCTTCTGAAGGTCTGGGTGCTCTTGGGAAGATAACCCATACTCCAATACACTCCACCAAGACAAGGTGAAATTAGTTAATATGATTGTGGTGTGCTTCACACACCAGATTTGAATTAAACATTGGACTGGTTTTTAGAGTCACTGTACATGCCATACCTTCTTGTCCTTTATGCTGGCAATATCCATTTAGTACCATTATTGTAACTTCTCCCTATTCTACTGTGGACTCACTTCTCCTACACTGCCATCTCTCTTTTGGGTAGTGTATATCCTACCAACCATCAACTTCTTGCATAGCATGCATTAGGTAACCTAGTCCATGCACCACAGTACCTTGTATAAGTATCTTCAATAGACCATCTATGTACCTTAGCTAGTTCTATGCAATCTACACACACTACTTGCTGTCTACTTCGCTTGATCTCTCATGCCACTTCAAGAGTCCTTCTATACTATGGATGGTGTACCTCTTTATAAGTGTCTCCCTCAATTAGTAAGGTGAGAAGTTAGGCTTGTTGCTCAAGGAGTGTGCCTTTGCATTATAAAAGAACTAGCTCGTCTCCAATATCTTCTTCTTTAAGAACAATCCACCATAGATCCCCATCACCCCTCTTGAAGGATACCTGGCTCTTCTGCCAGTTTCAATTCATGTCAGGAATCCAGGGATAGCCATTTGCAAACCACTGCCTTGCAAAGAGCATTAGCCAGAGCCACTAACATCAGCACATTTAGAGTGCCACCCAAGGACTCTACTGATGATGAAATTCCAGTAGACAAGCCAGGAGAGCTAGAGGCCTCTACTGCACTAGAAAATATTGAGAAAGGCCAATAAGAACCCTTCCCACAGGAATGCAGTACCACTGAGGAAGAACAGAGTTTCTCTCAGTTCATAAAGGCACTAAAGTCTAAACCATGAGATTGGAATGCTCCAGCATCACCTGCTGAGTCAACTTGCTCATCATTCCAAATAATAACATCCAAGTCTGAGCTAAAGTCTACCCTCCCTGCTGACTTCTCAGGAAAGTTGGAGGATGCAACAAGATGGATCAAAGCCATGAAAGGCCACTCTACAGTCAACACTTTGCTTCTCTCTAGAGAGGAAGCCAGGATCTATATGGTACTCCACAAGATGGGAACTGGATGAGGTGTTCAATTCTCTGAAGGATGGTATGACAAGATGAACAGTACCTCTACCACTGGAAAAGACTTTGACACACTAGAAAAAGAGTTCCTAGCCACCTTTGTTCCATTTGAGAAGAAGCAGAATGCTGCCAACACTCTAGACTATATCAGATAGAGGATCTGACAAGACTCTACCACTCACATCAACCATGGGTTTCAAGACTACATACAGGACTTCTTGTCCTTGCAAAGCAAAGCTCAGATTACCAACAATGGTGAGCTTTGTTGAAAGTTCCTCTGAGGACTTAATGAGAAACTGGGGAACCTTATCCTCATGCAGTCCACCATCCTAGACATCCCTGCCAAGTGGATTGCTGATGTACAAAAGTTCCACAAGCAGCAAAACCTCATTCAATCCATTAGGGCTGGGGGATGATTTCCATCATCTTCCAGGGACCCCAACACCATGAAAATACATGTGCTCAAGATAACTCTGGTCAAGAAGGCCAAGTGCATCAGAGAAGGGCTATGGTTCATTTGTAAGCAGAAGGGCTGTTCCACTTGTAACTATTCTAGGAACCAAGGAAGGACAGCCCCCTGTAACCAATAGATCTCTGCAGTCACCACCAAAGCAGCCCAGCCACCCCCCTCTCCACTGGAATAATATGTTCATTGCTTACAAGACAAAGGCAAGAAGCCCAAAGAGGTCTTAGCAGTTCTGAAGACATGCTACAAGGAAGAACCTGAGGCCTGTTGGCAACCTACACCTGCAAAGGCTTTGGTCACCACAACTTAGACTTGCTATAGAGACAAAAGGTTGATGTATGGGAATCAACCAGGACTTGACTGAAGTCCAGTCATTGATGACATTGAGTTTATATATATATAGGCATATTTAAGGTAGGTCAGAGATAGCTGACTAAGTACTACATCATTAATGATATTATAGGTCTAGACTAAGTGGAGATGAAACAAGCATGTGAGATAAGAGTCTGGAACAAATGTGAATGAAGTGAAAGGTGTTGACCTAGACTTGGTCATATGACTTGATAAGATAAGATAAGCAGAGAAATTGTAACAAGGCCAAGGAAGAAGAAGGTCCTCAGAATGATTTTTAAAACAGAAGGATGCATTAATGTCTTCCTTTCATGTTATCACTCCTATACTATTAAACTCCATTATAGAAAGAGCAATTAGAATCCCCATTGCTCTATCATATGGAGTACAAACCATTGCAACCACCACACTCATAGATTGTGGAGCCACTGGCAATTTCATCAATCCAAGTCTAGTAAAGATGCTTACCACTCCTATTCAGAAAATAACCCTGATCAAAGCCTTCAATGTTGATGGCACAAAAAACACCAAAAGACAAATTACCTTGAAAACCAGGATCTCTCTCATGGTGGATGGCTACTCAAAGATAATTGACCTAATGATCATAGGATGTGGACATCCCCAGGTCATCTTAGGAATGGCATGGCTTCACCAAAGAAACATGAAGATTAACTGGTCCAAAGGGACCCTTTTCCTCCCAGATGACCCTTGACCTTACATTTCCCCTTGTGATCTGGTCTCCCATTGCTACCTAATGAGGTGGCTTGGGCTAGATCAAGATGAAAAGATCTCCAAATGACTTGATAAAAGCAATGGATGAACAGGGATGACTGTTCCCCTCTCCACTGAGTTCCCTAACTTCTAGGATATCTTCACTAAAAAGACCCATGACCTCCTGCTCACTTGCCCATTCAACCATACCATTGACCTGAAGGAAACATTCATCCTGAAAGCTGCTAAAGTGTACCCACTGAATTCCCAAGAACAAGAGGCTTGTAAAGCTTTCATTGAGGAACATCTCAGAACTGGATGAATAACCCCATCAAAATCCCTCCAAGTGTCCCCATTCTTCTTCATCCCAAAGAAGAATGGATCTCTACATTCTTGCCAAGATTACCAATACCTGAACAAACATATGGTTAAGAACACCTATCCTCTCCCTTTGATCTTGGATCTTGTCAACAAGCTCAAGAACTCCTCCATTTTCACCAAGTTCAATGTAAGGTGGGGGTATAATAATGTACTCATCAGACCTGAAGACTGCTGGAAGGTGGCCTTCATCACTCCCCTGGGGTTATTTGAACCCACTGTCATGTTCTTTGGTCTTTGTAAATCCCCTGCCACATTCTAGAGCTTTATGAACTTCTCCTTTAGAAACTACATACATCACAGAGGAATGGGTAGTCATCTATATGGACAATATCCTCATACATTCCACAGACCTCCAGACCCACTGTGGCTGCACCAAGAAGGTGCTTGCCTGACTCTGAGAATTTTATCTCTCCTTGAAACTATCAAAGTGCACTTTTGATGCTCCCAAGGTAGAATACCTTGGAATGGTCATTGGCACAGGTGTTGTCAAGATGGACCCCTCTAAACTCTCTGCCATCATCAATTGGAACCTGCCCTCCTCAGTAAAAGCTGTACAATCCTTCATCAGCTTTTGTAATTTCTACTGGACATTCATCCCTGACTTTTCAAAAGTTGCAGCCCCCCTTCACCTCTTGATGCAAGCAAAGCAACCATGAAGCTGGGGACCAGATTAGAAACAGGTGTTCTGGACCCTTTAATGAGTTTTCACCATGGCACCAGTGCTCCTCCTCCCAGACACTATGAAATCATTCACTCTTATGACTGATACATCCCTCACTGTGGTGGGTGCAGTGTTGATGCAACATGATGGAATGGTGACCTCCATCCCACCATGTATGTCTCATGAACTCTTGCCCAAGCTGAACAAAACTATGACATTTACAATAGAGAACTCCTCACAGTTATACTAGCCCTGGAAGAGTGGTGACAATACCTCCAAGGAACACAAATCCTGGTAATAGTCATGACCAACCACAAGAACCTCTCATACATGCACACCCCCAGAAACTATCTTGCATACAGGCCCAGTGGAGCATCTTCCTTCAAAATTACCACATCTCCTGGCAGGTCACCCCTGGAACCCAAATGGGCCCCACTGATGCCCTCTCTTGAAAGGATGATATAGACACCTCTACTGACAATGTGCTGCAATCAATTATTCCCCCTCAGGACATTAAGTCCCTTTGTGAGTACCTCCCTGAAGAGGAAGACTTGTGTGCATTGGACATGACACTGGTAAAACAGATTATGAACTCCTTCCCCTCTGATCCCCTTATCATCTGAGCAATGTTGGCCTTTGCTAATAAAACCCCCTATTCTTCCATTTTGCCCTCTCTGATTGGACCATAGAAGATAACCTGTTATATTTCAAGTCTTGCCTCTACATTCTCAAGCCCACACAACACAACCTGGTCTCCTCCCTCCACAACTCCCCTTCCAGTGGTCATAAAGATGTCTTTTGCACACAATAGCACGTTGCTCATGACTACTGGTGGAGTGGTATGGCACCTTCATTAGATGATTTGTTCTTTGCTGTGCTACTTGCCAAGTGAACAAAGTAAATACTCACCCCATGGTTCCCCTGCTATCTCCACTCCCCTCCAATGCCACCTGCCTCTTTCAACAGATCTTAATTGATTTAATTACTGGCTTACCAAAGGTGGACTCCTTTGATGCCATATTGGTCATAGTCAACCATGGACTTACAAAGGGGGTAATTTTCATCCCTTGCTCAAAAAGTATTGATGCTGAAGGAATTGCCAAGCTGTTTTTCACCACAGTATTCCCCTGATTTGGCCTTCACAACACCTGTATCTCTGATAGAGGCCTGCAATTCACCTCTG
>JBBPKI010000856.1:0-17030 GCA_038089155.1 Nevesoporus exiguus
GAGTCATCCTGCTGACCAAGGCACTCCTATACTTATCAAGGACGCTGTGCCTCTTCATGAGTGCCTCCCTTGGATAAGTTGGCCGATAGCCCAGAGATAGGAGTCAGTCGCTGGTAATAGATAACCATGACCGTTACACAAAGATCCTATCACCAAGATACAGGATTCTGTCTTTGGTAAGAAGGTTGGGCTTATCATTACCCTTCCATTCTTCTTGTGCTTCCACTATTCTCTCAAGGAGTTTCCTTTCTTCTCCTTCGATCGTGTAAGTGTACTTGGATTGTGCCCTTACTCTGTATTCAGGGATCATTTGAAGACCTTTGTTATCTTCGTCTATTCCTTGTGCATGATCCTCTCATCGAGAGAGAGCATCAGCTTTGCCCATTTGTGAACCGGCCTTGTTGACTAAGACATAATTAAATCGTGACAGCCACTGTGACCATCGGGCTTGTCTGCGATTTAGGTCTTGCTTTGTCATAAAATATTTGAGGTTGGCATGATCTGTCCAGACCTTGAATTCTTCTGCCCCCTCAAGGTAATGCTGCCACTGTTCTAGTGCCAGTATGATAGCGAGCATTTCCTTATCTGCTATTGGGTAATTCCTCTGCTTGGGGGTCATTGACACGGAGGAGAAGGCAACAGGGTGCCATTTTTCTTTTTGTTTGATCAAAAGGACTGTGCCTGTCACGAAGTCCGAAGCATCAGTTTCCAGGTGGAACTCGCTATTGTTATCAGGGTAGGCGAGTATTGGTGCCATGGTAAAGGCTTCTTTGAGCCGATCAAAGGCTCCTTGTTCCTGGGGTCTCCACTGCCAGGGTTGTTCTTTTTTGGTGAGGTCATTCAGGGGTCGTGAGACTTGTGAAAAGTCTTGAATGAACCTGCAGTAGTAGTTGGCAAGTCTGAGGAAACTACGGACTCCCTTGACATTCTTTGGTGTCGGCCATTCCAGAAGGGCTTCCACCTTTCCCTTTTCCATCTTAATTCCCTCGGTGTTTACTATCATTCTGAGAAATTCAACTTCTTTTTGCTTAAAAAAGCATTTTTCAGGCTTCAGGAATAAGTCATGTTCCTCAAGTCTTTTGAGAACTTCCCAGACAATTTTGTCATGTTCTGCTTCGTCGTCCATCTTTGTGAAGATCATTATGTCGTCAATATAAACTATGACAATGCCATCCATATCAGCAAAGATTTCGTTCATCATCTGCTGGAATGTGGCAGGGGCGTTGCATTGTCTGAAGAACATTACTAATGGTTTGTATGCTCCGGAATGAGAGACAAATGCCGCCTTCCATTCGTCTCCCTCTTTTATTCCTATATTGTTATAGCCCCATCAAAGATCTAATTTCGTAAAGAGCTTCGCCCCTTGGAGCTTATCCACTAGTTGACTTATAAGTGGTAAGGGGTAATTGTTTTTGACTGTCCATTCATTTAGGTATCAATAGTCCTGGACTAGTCGTTTCTTTCCGTCTTTCTTGGGAATGAAGAAAACGGGGCTTGTTTGTGGAGAGCGTGAGGGTCTGATATACCCTTTCTTGGTTTGTTTTTCCATGAAGGACTTCAGCTCTTCTATTTCGTCCTTGCTCATGGGGAATATTTTTGCCTTTTTTGGTTGAAAGCCAGGCTTCAGCTTTATCTCGTGATCCCAGGGTTTCCTTAAGGGTAGTCACTCTGACTCCTTTTTACTGAATACTTTTAGAAAGTGATGGTATTCTTCAGGGACCATTTCCTCAAGGGTTGGTCCCTTCTTTTTGGGTACTTCAAGATTTTTGATGAACCGATGCACGGTTGAAGCGTGCTTGAGTTCTTCTTCTTCTTCTTTTGCCAAATTTGATCCTTGGTCTGACAGCATGTAGCAGGACCTTGGACACCTTGCCATCCTTACTTCTCCTTTTGTCCAGTCTATGGTTGGATTATGCTTAGCCAACCATGTATATCCCAGGATCATGGGGTTTTTGCCTAAGTTTGTTACTTCTGCAATTAGGCGTTCGCGGTGTCCTTGGTAGTCTAGGATTATTTCTGCCTGATGTGTTACTGCCCTGGCAGAATTCTTTGTTCCATTGACATTAAAGACAGGGATCTCCCTTTCCATCTTTTGTAGTGGGAGTTTGACTTCTTCGGCCCATTTTTTATCCACAAATATTCCATTTGCGCCACTGTCCAAGAGGGCCTTGCATTAATGCTTTTTGTTCTTGGTAGTGGGGTGTGCGATGGAGATATCCATAAGAATCTCCTGTTGCACCTTGGTGTTTCATAAGAGGATTCGCTCTGGGAAACTATCCTCATAAATATTTTTTTCTTTTTCTTTCACTGAATTAAGCCTGCATTCCTGTGCAGCAAGCTCCTTTTGTGGAGGCCCAGTCTCGGTTGTGGGTAGGTGTACTCTATAAATAGGGCTGTCTAGTTCGAAGTCAGAAGAGTAACATGTGGAGTCCGTATCGTTTTCATAATCCTGTCCGTATTGTACATATGGAGAGAGAGAGGAGAAACTATTTTTTGTGTTTAATAGTGGCTTCTGAGATCCCAGATCTCTCAGTTGCCATAGCCTTTTCCCTGCTTTTTCATCTCTGTATTGTGAAGGTCAAAGAAATATGCCTTCATCTGTTCGAAGTCCATTCCTTTTATGGCCTTCGCTTCCTTGGGTTCCTCTTCCTTCTTTTCTTCCTCCTTTTTCATTTCCCTTATTTGTGGCCTTCATTGGGGCCCCTGCGCTCTTTTTCGGCAATTGAATTTATGTCCTCCTCTGAGGAACTTGCATTCTCCGCATTCTTTCTTTGGGTTCGGGCAGTCTCTTGCCACATGCCCTTCTTTCTCACAATTGTAACATTTTGAGTTCCGCTGTCGCAGAGCTCCAATGTCCATTGGTTGACCACACCCTCTGTATGTGCGGGCTTGGCCTTCTTGGTGCGTATTTTGCGAAGGTCGCTGTGAAACCTTCTCTGTCTTTCTTAGCTTTAGAGACTCGAGTCTTGCTCCGAGCTCTTTAGCTGTTTCGATGTAATCTTGTATACAGGTTTTTCTCTTGCCATCTTCATATATTTTTCTGGCTAGATTTTCTAACAAGGCCTTTTCAAAGAGTCTGACCCCTTGGGGGTCTGCTTTGTCAGGCTCTCCACCTATATCATAGTAGTATCCCAGCCATCTTGTGGTGAATGACTGGGCGGATTCATCCAGCATCTGTTTGCACCATTCTAACTTATTTCTTGCTTCGTCCTCCTCGTTTATCAATTTGAAGCAGGAGGTAAGGAGTTTGCCCAGCGTTTCTTGTGTGGGCCAGTTGTCCGTCTTCATGTAGTGTCAGAGCTGCTGTCTGGCCCATTGTGATGCTCCGAACTTATCCTTTTCTTCTGCTTTTACTCCGATCCTGGTGAGGGTGGCAATTGTGATTTGATCGTCCATAATGAACGACTCCAGGTTTTCCTTTATATATAGTGCCATGCCCATCTGCCATGACTCGAAGTTGTCTTTATTGCCATCAAACTTTCTAGGATCTGGTACCATTTCTACTTTTTTAGATACTTTTATCTCCGTATTGTCTGCTCTTCTCTTCCCTTTATCCTTCTTAAGCTCCTTGAGCTCTGATTGCAAGGCTAGCAGCTGGTCTGCCAACATCTTAATGTAGTCTGCAGACATTTCTTCTGTTGTGGGACCGGGTGCGGGAGGAGATTGGGAGATCTGGTCTGGGGAGGATGGCTGGTCTCCTAGCAGGTTCTCAGATGAATCGTTGGTCTCTGAGTCGATGAACGGGAGGGGGTTCCTGTAAGGGTACCATGACATGATGTTCCTCTTCTGGAACCGGGATTACTTCCGGTTCAGGCATGGGGGAGAGAGATGGAGTTCGTAAGTTTTGTAGAGCAAGTAGTCCTTGCCTTAGTTCTTCAAGGAGTCCTATTTCCTGTTGTTGTCGTGGTTGGGGGTCCTCGTAAAGTTGGACCGAGAGCACTTGTCTTCTGAAGCGAGCTACTTCTTTGGGAGTGACTTGGAAGTAAAGAAGTAGATCTTCGTTGAAATTTAGATTATTTTGGATGACGTCTAAGAGGTAGGGGAGGAGATCTTCCCGTTCGAAGAGAGTTTGATGTGGAAGTGGATCTGGTATTTCGTAATGGGGGTTAGGTGGCTGATAGTGGAGCCAACCCTCTTGGTCTTCCCTAGCGGGAAAGGGGGAACATTCTGAGTCTGACTCTTCTTCTACCTCAGGGGTAGGAGCCCTTGGTGTTCGAAAGTGGTGGCCCCCTTGCGCGTCGTAGTACTCGTCGTTTGGGTCAAAAGAGGCTTGTCGGTGATATTCATAGTTTTCTCCAATTTGTGTTTCCTCGGAGAGGTGAACCTCGATCTCCTCGGACTTGGCAGGATCTCTTGGGAACATTCGTAAGAAGATGAAAAGAAGTGTGGACCATTGTCAACACCAACTTCTACTCTATCAGGTCAATAGCCACCTGACTAGAGTCTTTGAAATCGTAGGTAATTCGGGTCATCAGGCACAAGACCACTCTTTCGACGATGACCGAATGCATAAAAACTATTTTTATAATAAAGTGGCCTCATGTGGACCTGAGCCTAAGCTCCTTCGGAGTGAAATGTGCGGAGGTGGTGTTTAAACCAATTAAGTCCTCTCAAGGACACCCCTTGACGACCGCTTAAGGCTAAGTCGACCTTCACCAGCGTATAGCCGGGGTATATGTAAAAGGAAAGGAGTGCAAATGTGCGTGAAGATGAATGGTGAGTAGCTACGTAGAGATCCCTTTGCCCCTAGGGTCCAGGGTTGTCACAAACGACGGCGAGGTAATGAGAAGTGTGTGAGGGAAGAGTATGTAGTCAAGTCCTAATGTTGGCAACCTATCCAGTTAAGGCTTCAGTCACACACTAGGCTTGCTTGAATCAAGAGGATGAGGGGAATCAACCAGGACTTGACTGAAGTCTGGTTGTCGATGTATTCAGGTTTATATACTACAGGGTACTCTAGGGCAGGCGTGTGAAGACTTACTAAGGTAATGACATCACTGTGGAGCAGAATTAGAGATAAGGGCCTAGAGCAACAGTAATTAAAGAAGCGTGGAGATAAGGGTCTAGAACGAATGTGAATGAAGTGAAGGTGTTTGACCTAGGCTTGGTCAGGTGACATGTCCCATGGTCATGTGATAATGGTCATAAGATAAGATAAGGGATGAAATCGTAACACCTGGATGATATTCTTATATTCTCCACTGACAAGGCTTTCCATAGGGAGCATGTCAAAGAAGTCCTCCAATGACTCCAGAAACATGGCCTTTATGCTAAACCAAATAAATGTGAATTTCACACAGATTCCACTGAGTACCTCAGATATTGCCTCTCACCTGCCAGACTTACTATGTCCCCCAAGAAAGTGAAGGTAATCTTAGATTGGCCTAAACCCCAAAAGGTCTGAGATATCCAGTCATTTCTTGGATTTGCTAATTTCTATCACCATTTCATCCATGACTACTCCAGTCTCGTCATTCCCTTGACCTGCCTTACTTGTAAGGGCTTTCCATGGAACTTCAACAATGCTTGTTGCTCTGCCTTTTGGCATATTAAGAAAGCATTTACCTCTGCTCCTATTCTTACTCACTGGGTACCTGATGCTCTGCTGATCATTGAGACTGACACCTCTGATTATGTGATCACCAGCATCCTCTCACTCCAATGTCTGGACAAGGAACTCCAGCCCATCGCTTTCTATTCCTGGACTCTCTCTGCTTCAGAGCTCAACTATGACACCCATGATAAGGAATTGCTTGCCATCCATGAGTCCTTCCAGACTTGGTGGCATTACCTTGAAGGTTCAGGTACTCCGGTCGATGTCGTGACTGACCACAAGAACTTGGAATACTTTTCCACCATGAAACTCTTGACCTGCTGTCAAGCCCTGTGGTCAGAGTTCCTCTCTCAGTTCAATATGGTTGTCTGTTTCTGCCCCAGATACTTAGGTGCCAAGCCTGATGCCCTGACTAGACACTGGGACGTCTACCCCAAAGAGGGGAATAGGGACTACACTCACGTCAGTCCACATAATTTCCGTCCTGTCTTTACACAGGAACAGCTCGTCACATCACTCCAGGCCACATACCTTGCAACTCTGGTACTCCAAGCTGCCTCCTTGTTCGACATTGAGACACTTCACAATGATATCCTCTCAGCTCTCCCTTCTGATCCTATTGCCTCCATCCACCTGTCCAACTCCAAGGAGTCCAATCCTTGCTGGACTGTAGACCCAGAAGGCTTCTTGCATCTAGATAATCATATCTTTGTCCCTGACGCTGATGGCCTCCACCTCCAGGTACTCCAGTACAAGCATGATCATCCACTCTCTGGACATTTCGGACAGAATCAGACATTAGAGCTCATCTGTCAAGAATACACCTGGCCGGGCATTTGGACCTTCGTCAAAGAGTATGTCTCCTCTTGCACATCCTGCACTCATGCCAAGGTCCCTCATCATAAACCCTATGGCCTTCTTAAACAGCTCCCCATCCCCAAAAAGCCTTGGAATTCCATCTCCATGGACTTCATCAAGCAACTCCCCACTTCCTCTGGACATACTGCCATTCTTGTCATTGTGGACCATCTGTCCAAACAATGCATATTTATCCCTACAGATGATAAGGTATCATCTCTGGAGTTAGCCAAACTCTTCCTCCTCCACGTCTTTTCTAAGCATGGAGTTCCCTCCCATATCACTTCCAATCAAGGCTCGGAGTTTATCTCCTATTTCTTTCGCTCTCTCAGTAAGGCTCTTGATATCCACCTCCACTTTACCTCCAGTTATCATCCAGAGGGTGATGGTCAGACAGAATGCATGAACCAGACCTTGGAACAGTACCTCCAGATCTATTGTAACTATCAACAGGACAATTGGTCTGAACTCCTGCCACTTGCAGAGTTTGCGTACAATAATGCTCTGAACACTACCACCAGTGTGTCTCTGTTCTTCACTAATAAGGGTTACCACCCCAATCTCACTGTCCATCTGGAGCGCGATCTCACCTTTGCTTGAGCCTGAGAGTACTCCGTAGACCTCAATTCCCTCCACAAATTCCTCCATGAGGAGATAGCCACTGCTCAAAAATGGTACTAAGGACCTGCTGATGCTAAATGAACTCCAGCACCAGACTTGAAAGTTGGTGACCTGGTCTTTGTCAAAGCTAAGTACTTCCACTCTATGTGGCCTTCCAAAAAGCTTTCTGAAAAGAACCTTGGTCCATACCCTATTATCGCTCAAGCAGGCCCCCTCTCCTTCATGCTCTGGCTTCTGGAGAACATGAAGTCCATATATCTGGTCTTCTATGTTTTCCAACTGGAACCTGCTGTTCCCAACACTATTCCAAATTGTACTCAACCACCTCCACCTCCAGTGGAAGTTGATGGAGAACCAGAGTTTGAGATCTCTGAGATTCTTGACTCCAAGATAGATTGCAGATGGCATTATTGCAAGCTGTTGTACTTGGTCTGGTGGACCAGATATGAAGGAACTGATGAAGAAACCTCATGGCTTCTCACCACTGAGTTAGGTCACACCTCAGAGCTTGTTGAGGAGTTTCATCTCCAGTATCTGGACAAGTCCAGACCTCACTCTGCTTGACCCACAGGATGATTGCGATTATTAACTATCTACAGGAGGCAGCCAGCTTCTATCTACACCTCTCTATCCTTGTCCTCATCATCTCCACTTTCCTCTGCCTCCTTCTCCACCTTTTTCCTTACGAACTCTGTAATCTCCTCCTTCTCCTGCCTATTCACCACTTCCTTCACCTCCACCCTCAACTCCCTCATCTCTCTGGTGACCTCCTGGACCTCCCTTTCATCCACCCTCTCCTCTGCCATCTGCACCTCCACTCTGTCATTGCCATACACCTCCATCGCCTTCAGCTCTACTAGCTGCTCTAGCAATCAATTCTGGTGCTTGAAGCCCAACTGGATCTGGTCACAGATCTCGCAGACCACCTGGAGCAGCTGAGTCAGCTTGCTGCCTCCTATCTCTACCTTTTCCTCCATTTGTACCTTCTTTTTTGCCACCTCTGGCTCCTCCATTTTCTACTTCCACTTCTTCTCCATCTTCTCTTCTCCAGGCCGCTTGCACCTCACCTTTGTGTCCCAGCACTCTGAGCATGCTGTTGACTTCCCTGTTGCCTGCTCACACGCCAGGCCCTGCTCCTCACACCTTAGACACTCCAGCATTGTCAGTGTCCTCGCCTTCCCCTTGCCCTTGCTTGGCCCTGCCTGTGCTTGCTGGGCCCACATCTGCTCTGCCTGTGCTCTGGTTAGTCCACATTGCCTCATCATGAACCACTCATCCTTTTCTTCATGGCCTCTTTCTTCATCTGCTTTCTTGTGGCCTCCTCCACTGCCTTCTTCCACACCTCCTCCTCCTTCCTAACCTTGACCTGCCTCCTCCCCTTGGAGACCTTCACCCTCTACAGGTCATTGTCATCATTCTTGTCCTCTGCCAAGTGGACGTCAGGCCAGGTCTTGATATCGGATGTGCTGGACATAGTGATGAGTGGTGGTAGTGGCTGAAGTGACTTCAAGCATGCAGGTTTCTTTTTTAATAGATGAACCAAACTCCATTTCGGACTCCAAAACCAATCAATCAAGTCATATGCTAACGGCCTTCAGGGATTCAGGCCTAAGAGGGGGATACTATCATATCCCATCCAACTCTGGTCACTCCGGATCAACTCCAGCCTAGCTCCTCTGGTTGTGTGCATGTTCTTAACTCTGGATCAACTCTGTTGATCCTCTGGTTTGTTCTCATTCAATATCATAGACCTTGACTTCAGACCTTTTCCATTATGTTGTACCTTGAAATCTCTCCATATGTTCCACTATGACATTTCTGTTTCCATTTCATCTTGACATCTCTATTCCCATTCCATCTCAATGTCTTATCTTGACTTCCATTTCACTTACATAGTTACCTCTGTGCCTGTGCACATTGAAGACTTACCCGATCTCATCTCTCTTAGTATATAAAGTCTCTACTTCTGTCTGTAAATACCTCAGTTCAAATCTCAACTTAACCTCAACTTAACCTTGTCCTGTCCTTGTCTTGATCTGACAATCTCCTCTTGTCTTGAGTCTGAGACTCTCCTCTGAACTCTGACCCTCCACAAATTCAGGACACCAGACTTTCTGCAAAGGCGCACCACATAAGATGAAGCCAAGTCCCACTCAACTAACCTAACTTTGAAGTCCAGAGTTAGTCCAGAGTTCGTCCCCAGTGTTTAATACATACAATGAAAGCCCTGCTTTGATATTTCAACCATGTTCATCAATTCCTGTCAGGCCCCTCTGAGTCTCCCTCATTGACCTCATAGTCATCAGTATCAGACTCAAGGATGATGTTGAATATGCTTCTGTTGTATTCCATCACTATACAAGTAGAGCATCTTGTGGAGGGGCAGTAAGGGGAAGCATGACCTCAATGGTGGCATGTATCACATTGTACAGAGAGACATTGATAGCTATTATGCTCTGACATCCAGAGTTTACACTTAGAGCAGCAATATTGTGGGTAGTGTTTGCAAAAGTGGCTGAATGCCTGGCATTGAAAGCAATGGACTCAGGCAAGATTTTCATGGGTGATCTTGTGTTAAGTCTGGATTCTCTGGACTCAAGTCCAATCAGAGGCCCAGAGGTACTGAGGGGGTAGTAGACTAGTTAGTCTCAGAGGTGGACCGAAGTCTAGAGTGGAGGAGTCAGAGGAGGAGTTGCTCAGGAGGATGTTGGCACATGACTTATGTGTCATGCCCTTGAACAGGTCCATGTCCTCATATTTCGGAGGATCAGAGTTCCGACAGGAGAAGGAGATGAGGATCGCAATAGGAGTCAAGAGAGCAGGACTAATTCAATATTTGTGCTAAAACTACATGACAGAATATACAGAGTTTATATACTAAGGGTTGGAAGGTAGGTATGCCGGAGCACAGCATAGGAGCTGTGTTCCAAGTGGAGTATTAGAAATACAAAGGAGGATGAGTAATCATAATACAAGGGATCCAGGTCTGGGTATAACCAAGTGCCAGTCCAAGTACAGCATTGGTCCAATTAGAGGAGTGGAGCTCCAAGCATGAAGGAATAGAGATGGACTGAGGGGGTGGAGTTGGCCAGAGTTGGCCAGAGTTGACAGGAGTTGGGGCCAAAGGGGTCAGAGATGGATGGAATGGAACAGGATATGACATCTTGGGGTGAGAACAGGAAGGTAGGATGCAGTTTTCAACTAACAGCTGTTGGCTAGCTGGAGGGATAGAGGATGGACAAGGAACAAGTGTCTGCAGTGGCATGGGGATTCCTGGTGGAGATGACATAGGTTTAGATGGAACAGGGAAGACTAGTTACTCCTAGAGAGGGGTGTAGAGAATGAGGTCCTGTTGCTTGTACTCATTGAGCTCTTCATCAGTAAGCAAGGCATAAATAGACTGAAAAATAGGCCAGATGTCTTTGGCTCAACAGAGACTAGGGCCTCATCAATGCCTACAGCAAGAAGGTGTTATATCCTGAAACCCAGAACCTAACTCCGGTCACTCCGGCACCCTCCAGTGCATCTCCACCCACAACTCTGGTGACATTTCCATGTTCCTCTGTAGCTACTTTCCTCAGACTCTGTTATTAGTACACCTTCATGACTCCTTTCTTATGATAGAACTTTATTACTAATCATTGTACTGCTTCCTCCACTTAGACACAACTCTAGTACCAGTGCTCGCTTAGGAGCACAGCTCCGAGGCTGCACTCCAGTACACTTACTTCTGAACTCCTATGGTACATATTTCCTTCCAATTCTGGACTTAGTCATCTCCTCCATATTTACTCATCTAACTACAGACTTAGTCATCCACTCCTCTCCTCCATATATAAACTCTGTAGAACTACACCATGTATTTTCTTAGTTCGAATATCAACTTAACTTGACATTCTCCTCCTCTGACCCCTCCAAGTCATTGAGCGACTTCCTCCAACCCTCCTCTGACCTCTGACACTCCATCCATAAATTTGGGACAACAGATCCACTGTAAGGGCACACCATATACAGTGAAGCCAAGTTCCATTTGCCTAGTCAACTCCAGCGCTCCAGAGTTCATTGGAGTTCGTCCAGACAAAGTTTAACAGAAGGGCAGCAAGGAGGTGGGAACATATTTGGAATAGCTCTGTGTGGGTGCTGTCGAGATGAGGTGCAGAGATGTTATGATGATTTGGGAATTGGTTAAGGTAGACAGTGGTTGAATTCAAAGAAGTAGCTAAGGCAATAAGGGCTTCAAGCCCTTTGATGGTCCTGATGTGGGAGGTACATGCTATAATTCTGAGAAGAGGAGGGCAAGACAACACAGCAGAGTAAAGTAGACATTGTTGGAAAGGAGGAAGAAAGTCAGTAAATACCTGGTGAGAATGAGCAGCAGCAAAGTATCAGTGGACATATGTATTAAGGAACTAATCATGGTGGGTAATTAAGAGATGTGTGATGGCTCAGGAGAAGAGAATTGCAGTTGGGAGGAGAGAGGCAAGTGCAGCTAGGATATACATATAGGGTGACAAGGAGGGCAGTGAACAGTTGGCTAGGCATAGATCAATCAATTGTTAGGTGGGCTGATTTGTACTCAGTCAAGAGGTCCTGTGTCTGATTGAGATTGCTTTTGGGTTCCCAAGTGTTTTCTGATGTCAGGTAACCAAGCCACTTGATTAGGTATCACCTTCATAATCCTTTTCCTCAATTAGCAAGTATAGCTTCAACTTTGTTCATTGTTAAGGAGATTGGGTGGAGGGTGTAGAAAGTTCTCTGTATGTTCTAAGGTGGTGTAGTAAGGGGATAGGATGGATGTGTAGAAGACATCATGTATCTTCCAGGTTGGTGGTAGTTTGAGTTGGTAAGCTACTGAAGAAAGGACCTGGGTGATTTGAATGGTCCTTCTCTTTTCCTGGTGGGGTAATCGAAGCAGAGATTAGTGGCTTCCAGCCACACCTTATCTCCTACTTTCCAGGGGCAGAACTTACATAGAAAAGATCCCTTCCTTTATGAATTGTGCAGCTTTCTGATGGGTTGCTAATGCCTCATCACATCCCTTGGTGATGAGTGATAGACAGGTTTCTAGGGCTTGGAGGAAGATCTTTTCTAGAGCAGGATAAGACTGGGGGTGATATCCCATCATGAGGAAGAATGGGGTCTCTTTAGTTGCTGAGTGGACAGCTGAATTGTGTGAGAACTCAGCAGTAGGGAGAAGATCTACCCATTCTTTGGGTCTTCCTTGGCAAAAGATTGGTAGATATGTTTCCAGCTCTTGATTGACCCTTTCCATTTCCCTGTCTGTTTAAGGGTGGTAGGCCAAGAATAACAATAACTTAATGTTGAATTTGAGGAGCCATGCCAGTTCCATGGCAAAGGCAGATGCAAATTGAGGTCCTCAATCAGAGATTACTGTATTGTGGAGTCCAAATCAAGGGAAGATCCAGGAGAAAAATAGCTTGGCAACCCCTTCTGTGTTAATACTTTTAGAACAAGGGGAGAAATTTATCACCTTAGTAAGGCTGTGGGTTGACCATGACTATCACAGCATCAAAAGATCCCACCTGGGGCAACCCTGAGATGAGATCCACAGAGATTTATTGAAAGGGGTGGATTGCTATGGAGGAAAGGGGGAAGAGCAGCAGAATAGTGGAGTGGGTATTTACTGTATCTTATTCCCTTGACAGACTGTGTAGCCAAGGATATAATGGTGGATGAAGGTAGCCATCCCAGGCCACCAATAATCTGTGTAGAGGGTTATTTTATTAATAAACTCACTGTTCTGCCACTTGTCTTGTTCTTCCATTAGGAGTTCAATCTCTGTGTTGATGTCCATTCCTAGGTATCTCAATAGGTACTATTGAGGTATGGTATCGGCAGGTTTCAATAGGAGTCTGAGAAGGTCAGGGAGGAGGATGGTTCCTTCTGTTACGAAAATCCCCTTTTCTTCACCTCTTCCTTACCTTCCACCACCTTTGCCACTGCTTTGCCAACCCTCTTAGCTAAGTCCTTATCTTTAGACTCCGCTTTAACCTTCCTTCAGGCTGTGCCTTACCCCTGTGGTACCTTTCCATGTTCATCTCCACCTAGTTGCCATCCACTCAGCCTTCTTATCTCCTTCATTGCCTTTGATCATTGATGCCATCTTTGTGCCTACCTACACATAGCTTCCATCAGCCTACCCTTAGGTGGTCTGTGCACATACCCAGTAGTATATACAAAGTAGGGACCACTTCTGTAGAGTACCCAAGCTTAGTCTGCCCAATTGGTAGTGCCATTCTAGGCCCATTCCTAGTGAGAGTGCCAGTCTCTCCTAGTGTTCCTCCTGCCTTGCATCTCTCATCATCTGTCTTGTCCTCTGGTCTAGTCCTAGTTTGGTGCTGCCCTTGGCATCCATAACACCTTCTGTTCAGTTGATAGTTGGGTTGACTTTTCATAGCCATGTCATTCCTAAGATAATCTGGGATCTCCCACATTCTATGATTATTATGGAGATCTGTGTTTTATTATCCCCTATTCAGAGTGAGATGCAGGCTTTGGGATGGTCTTGGAAGTTCAACTCACATTGAACAAGGAAAACCTGGAGTTATTGGGGGTTGGTCCCATCAAACTGGTCTGGTTCCTGGACTTTGGTCCACTGTGAGGACTCTGGTTTGCAACGAGAGAAGCAATTGAGGCTGCAAATGGCACTGGCTAGCTTGTCAAGTGTATCACACGGAATTGATTCATTATCTGTAGAAGGATTGAAATTGTACTTGGGGAGATCAGAGTCACTACCAGAGGGGTAGGGATCACCTCCAGGGTTACCCAGAGCACTGGAGTGGATGCTCAGATTCACTGGAGTGTGGAGCAATGCTGAATTCAACTGAAGGGCTTCTTTGTCAAGGGGTGGGTCATTGACAGGTAGCTCTTTGATGCAAGCTCCTGGAGTAGGAGAGTGAGGGGGTGCTGGCATCTGGGATGCTGAGCCTGGTGTGTGTCTAGCAGAGAAGCTACAAAATTGGTTGATGAGTTCAGGGCCTTGGTGACTGCTGCTAAAAGGGCATAGGACATCAGGCACATTTGCAAGTGCATGAGAATGGGAAGGGATAACTCTGGTTGCCATATTGGCAAGGACTTTTGCAAATTGGAGTTCAAATCTACTGTTAAACACTGGGGGATGAACTCTGGACTAACTCCAGACTACTGGAGTTAGGTTAGTTGAATGGGACTTGGCTTCACCTTATGTGGTGTGCCTTTGCAGAAGTCTGGTGTCCTGAATTTGCAGAGGGTCAGAGATCGGAGGAGGGTCTCAGACTCAAGACAAGAGGAGATCATCAGATCAAGACAAGGACAGGACAAGGTTAAGTCAAGATTCAAACTGAGATATCTACAGACAGATGTAGAGACTTTATATACTAAGAGAGATGAGATTGGGTAAGTCTTCAATATGTGCAGGCACATATGTAGGTAACTAGGTAAGTGAAACAGAAGTCAAGATAAAACATAGTAGAGACATTGAGATGGAATGGGAATAGAGATGTTAAGATGAAATGGAAATAGAGATGTCATAGTGGAACATATGGAGAGATGTCAAGGTAGAACATAATGGAAAAGGTCTGAAGTCAAGGTCTATGATATTGAGCAAGAACAAACCAGAGGATCAATGGAGCTGGTCCAGAGTTGAGTATGTGCATGCAACCAGGGGAACTGGTCTGGAGTTGGTCTGGAGTGACCAGAGTTGAATGGGATATGACAGGTCTGGAGATCTGAAAAAAGTCTTGGATGAATTATCAATAGTAGTTAGCTAGGCCTAGGAAGCTTTTGACTCCTTTGATATTTTTGGGTGTTGGCCATTCTAATATGGCTTCTACCTTTATGAAGCATGTCCTTCTGGACTGCTAATGACAAGAGTTCTCTTTGTGAGGAGGCACTCATGAAGAGGCACAGCATCTGACTTAGAACAAAGGACAAGGGATGATCCTGTAGGGGCAAAGGATTGAGCAATAGCAAGTAGGGAACCTTAGAGGCAAAGGTTCAGACAGAGGCTAGTCCAGATCAGGAGGTGGATTGTGCAGGTCTAGCTTGGGGTACAAGCAAAGTAGATCTACTACTTATATAGTCCAAAGAAGTGCACATGGACCATCACTAGAGTAGGCATGGAAAAGAGAAGAAGGCAATAGAACAACTGCAGATGGCTATGTAAATGGAACAACAGCATGTGACAGAATGCTGTTAGGAGGGGATTGTTTTTAAAAGGGAAAGCTACAAGAAATGGGGTGAGTAAGAGTAAGAGGAATCAAAGATGATTAGGAAATGGATGTATTTGCCATGTGGGAAAGAATAGCAAAATGGTATGCTGATGGAAATGAGGAATAAATGTGGAATGAGAGAGCATATTGTAACATTTACTCCCTTTATATATGCCTGCTTCTCCAAAGCAGAATAAAGACTGAGTGGAATGTGTAAGTTTCTGGTCTAGTCAGAATTCAGATACATCTGGATCAGCAAAGGGACAACCTGCAACAGAGTGTTCAATGCCTTCACAAAGGGGGCAGCACTGGGTGGGACAGTATTCCACCACATGTCCCCAGTTGTTGCATAGGGAGCAATGATGGGTGAGGCATCTAGAGATAGGGTGCCCTGGGGTGAAGGCATGGCAGTTGGGGCATTGGTAGCTGCTACAGAAGATGTGGATATGTTCAAGTTGTCCACACTGGTAATATGGTGAAGTGGAGAAGTCTGCTGAGAAAGTCTTTGTACCACATCAGGTGGAATGGGAAGTAGGCAAGTGGGAGAAGAAACAATGTGGATATTGGTAGGTAGGTCTTGCAGAGGAGTTATGACAGTAATGGCAGTGACAGAAGGAGGCAATTGAGTGATGGGAGATGGGATACATGGTGGTGGGACAATATGGATTGGCAAAGCAATAGCCTGCAAGACTGGTGACAGAGTAGACTGGATGAGAGGAGGGGAAGGAGTACACAGATGATGGGGAATCAGTGAGTGATCAAGGGACCAAGTTGCTTTCTAAATAATCAGTGAGGTCAGAGTTCAAAAGGGTGTCTAAAATGATCTTGGTAAATTCCCTAAGGGTAGAGAGCAAAAATGAAGTGATGACTTCAGCAAAATGATGATGGTCCATCAGATCTGGGGTGTGAAGGCAGAGTTGATCAAGAAGAATTTCCCAGGCAGTGGAGAAAGCTTCCCTATGTGACATACATGGATGGGAGGCAAATAGACAGAAAGAGGAGGTATGATGGTAAATCAGATAGGCTTCCATTAGCTCAAGAGAGGTTGTGAAAGAAGAGTTTTTAGCAAGATGGAGAAGTGGAGCATGGTCAAGAACATATGCATACAGGGCTAGGTGCTGGAAGTGTGGAAGACTTTCCACATAGAGTTGTTCTAGGGCCCAGTTGGGGATGATTGGCCTGGAGGATTGATGGAGAAGTCCTCCAGGGCCCAAGGAGGGGGTGGGACAAGTGGGACAAATGGAGGAAACTTCAGTAAGAGAAGGTAGGGTGGTTTGCGTAAGACTGGTAGGAAATGTAGCAGATTGAGTCTGTCATATCCCATCCAACTCCAGACCAGTTCCCCCAGTCATGCACACATACTCAACTCCAGACCAACTCCATTGATCCTTCAGTTCATTCTCACTCAATATTATAGACCTTGACTTCAGACCTTTTCCATTATATTCTACCTTGACATCTCTCCATATGTTCCACTATGACATCTCCATTTCCATTTCATCTTGACATCTCTATTCCCATTCCATCTCAATATCTCCACTATGTTTTATCTTGACTTCCATTTCATTTACCTAGTTATCTATGTGCCTGCACACATTGAAGACTTATTCGATCTCATCTCTCTTAGTATATAAAGTCTCTACTTCTGTCCATAGATACCTCAGTTCGAATCTTGACTTAACCTTGTTCTATCCTTGTCTTGATTTGATGATCTCTGACCCTCCACAAATTTGGGACACTGGACTTCTGCAAAGGCACACCACATAAGGTGAAGCCAAGTCCCATTG
>JBBPKI010000857.1:0-17002 GCA_038089155.1 Nevesoporus exiguus
CTGGGCAAGGGCGGGATGAGGTTGGCGTGGTGGAGCTGCATGACTGTTTCGCTGCCAATGAGGTAAAGTAGGATTTGTTCTATTCTCGGCCTTTTGATCATTCTACTTTCCAGCTTATTACATACCCCGCACTTGGACTTTGCTCCATTGATGCAGCTCACAAATTAGTGGAGGCAGGCGACAACACAGTGAGATCTATGATGCCATTCTTCCTAATGGCTTTAAATCACCTTTCATGCAGTATGGTGGGAAATATGTCGTGAATCCTAGTGGAGGACTTGAGGCCAAAGGGCATCCGCTTGGTGCCACTGGTTTGGGCATGCATTTCTATATCACTAGTACGCTTTCCGCTCCCTAATACCAAAGCGTACATTAACAAAATGGGGCTCACAGTGCAACTTCGTGATTGTGAGTCGATCCATTGTCGTATATATCTATCTTGTTACTGATTATATGTACAGGGGCTGGTCTGATGCAGGCGCCGGGGCTTTTCAACACCTTGGACAAACGTGGCAAATATGGGCTCGTGCACAACATTGGTATCGGTGGCGCGGTGGTCGTCAGCCTCTTGCGTCGACCCGAGTTTTTCAAACCCGGTGGTGTCGACGGGCGAACGAGGTATGCTGCGGTGCTCGATCCCACCTCCACGTCTATTGATAATGCGTCCTTGCCGTTTGACACAGGCTGGGATACAACCATGGATGTGAATGCAAGCCTATCACGCTTGCGGACCTAGACAAAGTCAAGTCGAAGCACTCGTCGTCATATGTACTCCAAGCTGCTAAGTTATGAAGGACTAAATTTCCTTTTGCGTGTCTCCAGTGGAGTACTGGTGGGGTGATTTGACCCTTTCGTTAATGAAACCGTCGCTGTATGTATGGAGGGAATCACATCACGCCTGAGTTGGATCGGTTGCGAGGTTTCACTATGTTCGGTGCGTTCAAGAACTCGTAGGCACTGATTCAGTATCATAGTGATCGTAGGTACTTGATCAAGTGTGTTCCCTTTCATTTTGTTGCGAACGAGATTACGGGTCGTAGACTCGTAAGCGACCTGAGAGAGACTAGTCAGGATCATAGTAGACGCGCAAGCACGCTCAGCCATGATGGTCAAGGTCTCTACCACAGAGAAATGATGAGTCGGTGTCTCGTCTTGGCTTAGTGTCGCTGAGTCTCCCTTTCGCCATATACATCTATTTTTCAAATGCTACACCGACCACCTGCGATTCGCCCAAGAGTTGACGTGGTACCTTCAATATTAGTTACATCTCTCGACAGCAAGTTGAATCCTTGTGCTATCCTAGTCTGCCTCGGGTGACGTTCTTCGCGACCCATTAACCTCGGACCTCCACACACAACAGCCCGTTGTACATATTAAAACTAAGCAGCGTGAACAACGTCCCGGAGGAATGAGTATATTAGATACCTAAGCAGCGTGAGCTGCACAACATAACGTTAAGCTAGTGGGAATAATATCAACGACGTAACGCTCACCCTCACGACGTCCCGGAGGAACGAGTGAGGGAGCGGGGATTGAACTCATAAGTGAAATATATAGTCTATGGTATGGAATACCAACAACGGTCACGGGGAGCGTTCCAACAGTACATTGTCGGCGCCTGGGGACCGTACCAGTTTGGAAAGTTGTCGATTGTGATGCGGACACTGCTTGCATCGGTCCGTCTCCGACAGCCCCTGAACAGTGCGATCAGATATAGACAGGTAGGGCATACAGATGAGAGGGGGCATCCAGAATAAATGCCCATGTTAGGAAGAATGGAGAAGGTTGACTGTTGGCATGGGTGGGACGGCGGGTATCTTAGATGAAGCTATTGAACTACTTCAATGGCAGCGAGGTATGACAGAGCAACATCGCGGCCAATGCCATATCATAGCTGTCTTCGTTGTGGAGGTCTTAGAACACCCGTGCAAATAAACGCGCACGAGCGTCGGACTCCGCCAGTCTTTGCAAAGGT
Source organism: Nevesoporus exiguus (assembly GCA_038089155.1). Taxonomy (NCBI): domain Eukaryota; kingdom Fungi; phylum Basidiomycota; class Agaricomycetes; order Boletales; family Boletaceae; genus Nevesoporus; species Nevesoporus exiguus. Next base: position 1,976 of record JBBPKI010000857.1, read on the forward strand.
TCCATCGTTGACGCTGTGCGCTAGGATGTGGGTTGAACATGCGTGGTCCAAGTTGAAGTGCGATAGTGCTGCAGTCACCGTGACGCCCACCGCAGATTGACTCCTCACCATTCGGCCATACCGACAAAGTTCCAGCGTTTCCAATCCCCACCGTCCTCGTAATCATGCGCCCACTCCTTCAGTACGACCTTGACGAACCCCAAACGACCTCCTCCGTGCCCGGACTCCTGCCCGCCGGGCCATATCCTAGTAACGCGCGCCGGCCACCGACGAAGAAGCGCAAACGGAACTATCACAATGCACAAAGACCCGCGTCTGGCACATCCCAGAAAACAAAGGTGTCCGTCCAGCACTGGGATGACCCAGGAAGTGCTGCAGTTGGAGTGGTATACGACGACGAGGGCAGCACATCTATCGATGCTGGATCCGCCGCAGTGTCCTATGCAGAGGGTGCGGACATATACGACGGGGTCGACGAAGGTGCGGATGTAGACATATACGCGGAACAGGGAGAGGAACTAGAAGAGGAGAGCAGACCGCTCACGCACGAGGAGATCTGGGACGACTCGGCCCTCATCGATGCATGGAACTCTGCCCAGGCCGAGTACCAGGTACCGTGTCTCCCCTCCGTCCGTCCCTGCTGCGCGTCGCTCACGTCCCGATTGCAAGGCCTACCACGGTTTGTCGAAAGACTGGAAAACCGAACCCGTAAAAAAGTCCCCGCTGTGCGTCCCCACTCCCCTCCTCGCAGACGATCGGAGCGACTGACACGTTCCCCGCACCGTCTAGCAGGTGGTACAACAAACCTTACGTCGCGCCTCCGTCGAAACCCAAACCACATCCGCCCCAAGCGCCTCCTCACGAAGACGGCGGACCCGAACCCGACACCGCCCCGCTCGACTTTGACACCTTCGTCCCGACGCACGACCCTTCCCTCGCCTCCGCGTCCACTGCTCCGGCCTCCACTCACGCCTCTGCAACCCCTTTCTTCGTCCCCCCGCCGTCAGCGATGACCGTTAGTCGCGACGAGGCGTTCAGCAACGCGTTGAGCGCCATGTATTGGAGCGGGTATTGGACCGCGGTGTATCACGTGCGCGCATTTCGTTATCTGTCCCTCTCTGCTTGACTTGTTCCTAGTGCCAGAGCCAGGCAAGTGGAAGGAGTGATGACGAGCCGGCAGAGGGGACGGAGGGAGATGGTGTCGGAGCAGACGAAAGCGAAGGCGAGTATCAGGATTTGGTACCCACCCAACGGTGAGACGCACGGTTGCTCTACCTTATATCGAGGTATAGCGTCTCGCATCGTCACACGACTCGTATCAGGTACGTTGTTTTTAGGGAATAACAGAAAAAAAAAAGATATCACATGGCTATCAGAGGACACGACTTCTTTTTTGTCACAATGCAATCTCAACGTCCAGCCTTGCCAGATATGAATACACGTCGGGCGACATTCGATATTTCAGTATCCCAGCGAACACCATCAACGACCTCGATTTCTTCCTTAGCGAGGTTAGAGTCTGGAAAGGTGGGAAAATCAGACTCAAGGACCCTGGAAGGTATCTGAGGCTCACCATCTGACGTGTGGCTTCGGCAACAGAGGACGCTTTGACCGACTGGTGTACGGCGGCGAGCGAATCCATCGTCAGAGGTAGGTAAACTTGCAGGTTTCGCTGCAGTGCGTCATGCATATCCTTGAACTCTTCTGCCTTGCGCGTGATCTTTGCAACGTCCCCATCCAAAGGAATGAGATCCGTCGACTCCATGACCTAATGCAAGCACGTCGGTCACTCGACCTTCGGGGCGAACGTAAGCAACACACCTCGAGTGCCACGTCGGGTCTCCCAGCATTCTTGGCGTTCATTGCCTCCCTCACTCTCAAAAGCTTCACGGCGGCGTCTCTTTCCCGCCCCACGGCCCTATTCATCCTCTCGTAGTGCCGCAGTATCTCAATGGCCGTCTTTTCAATCACCCTGCCCTTTTCGTTTTCCCCGCCAGTCGTTGGCAGCGAAAGCGTGTTCCCGAGCGCTTGTGCGAGGCATGCGATCACAGTGGCATAATCGCCCGCGAGGTTGTACAACTTGATCGCTTCGGGAATGCGGTCGTTGGCCTCGGACTCGCGCGCAGCACGGATGAGAATCTGATCGTTGTACTGGGTCGTGTTTTGCAGCTGGAGCAACGACGCGCCCTGTTCGATGACGCCACTCTGCCGATCGAAAGCCCTTGGCCGTCAGAAGAGTCGTGACTCGACAACAACGAAAAGAAAACGTACGAATTTCGTGCCGTCGGGTCTAAATCCACCCACAAGCTCCTCCCATGCAGGTCCCAAGTGTGCCAACACGATGATGCGCCGCACGAGTTCCCAGGCGCTCTCCAAGTTCTCTTTTCCGACACCGTCGCCCTGGTCTGCGGATAAGCATACGCAGTAGACGTATTGGAGTGCTTCTTTTGCGTCCATTTTCACAAACTGGCGGACATAACGCCAGATCAAAGTTGAGAGGCTTAAAGCAGGGGGGCTAAGAGGCGACAATGTCACTATCACACGGCTTTTGAGCGGTCATTTGATGCGCAAAAAGGAAGTGACATACAAGGGCCAAGCTCTGACGTCTCCGCACGTGAAGGGACGCGCAGCAGACCATGGTACGCCAACGCAATCGCAATGTGAACCGCCTCGATCTCAGTCTCTGGACGCTCCCACAGCGCGGCCACGGCCTGGCAGAAAAGCCTCGGTCAGTAGGGTACTCCATAATGATGTAAGCAACGAACCCTTTCGAATTGTCCACACAAGAGTAGCACGGTCGCCCAGACGCCTTGATTGGCTGCATCAAAGTGTCGCTCCCCGTAGCTCAACAACACTTCGGTCAGTCCTCGAAGACCCCCTTCCTCTTCTTCGTCAACCTATTTTTGTATTAGTTCGAGCTATCATGATGCAATTTGGTAAATACCATTGCAAGCTGGAACCATAGCCAATCTTCTGTTGTCATCGTAACCTGGGGCACCGCGCGTCTGGAGGGCTCCAAACGACCCATGAGCTTGTAGAGAGCAAGTTTGAATGGGTCGGCCGAAGTAGAGTGTAACATGTGCGCATTATAAACGCTATGAAGATGATCCCTGTGAGCTTTCGACAACCTGTTGGTCGACGATGAGTCGTCGTGCATAAGTGGGCATCTTTTTTACCGACGTACCGTCTATCTGGGGACTCGATCCAAGACTTGAAGTCACTCACAAAGGTGGCTTCTCGGTGCTCGATCGCCGCCTGACACCGGAGCGCCTCGTCAAGGGCTTCCTGTGCGTGGCCCGTACGTACGAGGTAATACAACTTTGCCCATATTGGTTGGCCAGCAACAAGCTACAACGACGTGTGTTCTGAGAGCAGCGAAGGAGATGGCGTACAACCCACCTCTATCCGATCTTCCCACTCTCCGTTTTTGTAGTACCTCATCAATAGATATGCCCGAATCTTGTTTGCCACGCTCGGGTCGCCGCCGAGGCGTGCTTCCATAGGTCTCGACTGAATCGACCTCTCGATGACATCCCAACACTGGTCTTCGAGTGCCTCTCTGGATCCTTTGGCGATCTGAGTCCTCAACACAGATGCTTCACGAGAATCAGAATCCGCGAGGTATGTGCGCGCATATTTTCTCTCGAACAAGGGTGCATTGAGAATGTGAGCGCCTGCGTGCTCAACTGGGGGGAGAGCAGGGGGTTCGCCGGTGATCTTTGAGAGTACGTGAAAGTTGAACATCATTTGAGAAGACGCAGCCTAAGAGGCGCGTCCGTCAGGAACGAAACAGGAGCCATTCATTTTGAGCTCACCTCGGCATTGAGACTCGCGGAGGCCTGCATGAGGAGATGAACGACTGGACACGAGGTTCCTCGTAGCCTAGCAGCGTTCAGCTCGCCGACCGCACGATCGTATGCCATCATTTTGCTTTGCATCTGGAGCGTCAAGCTCGGACCCGTGCTTGCCTGTCAGTCAAACATCTCAGAGAGAGAAGCGGTACAATGGAACACGCCACGCACGGCAAGGCTTCCCTTTGCATGGAAGCTCTTCTTCATTTCAGCCAACGCCTTGTTGTCGCTAGTCGACCGACCTCCGAGTTCCTCGAACACTCTTCTTTTCTTTGCTTCCCAGTCCTTTCTGCTGCGGTCTTCGAGGAGGCGGTAAAAGTCCTCCTGCGTCTCTCTCCTACCTTCCTCGATGGTGGATATGAGGTTTTGTTCGTGTGCATGGCGGAGATAGCCGGCGACGTCCGTGTCTTGGAGGGGCTGTAGCGGAGAGAAGGTCGCGGACGTGTTCAAGTGCGCGATCGAACTGGCCAACGCGGGCGCATCGACACGGGCCTGTGCTAATAGGTAGTTTCTGTGCGAGCGAGCGTGAGCAGGGCGCGCGAGGCGGACGTGTGGGACGAGACTGACGCTCTGCCTGTGTCTGTTGGCGCGCTGGGCTGGCGAGAGACGAGTCTTCGGGACTGTGCCTCGATCTGGTCGAGGGTGAGGTCGATGGAGGGGAGGTCGGGTCGCGAGAGGTGCGTATTGAGTGCCCTGGACGAGCTGAGGAGGGACGAAAGATCCGAGGCTGGGTTGGTCGACATTTCCAGGCGAGCGTGGTGAACGTCGACGGCGAGGCCAAACGCGCGTCCAATTTCAGTCACTCTGAATCAAACTCGACAACTATTCACCGCCAGAAATGACACGTTCGAGGTGCTCCCGGTCTGAACCCAGGACGCCGGTAGTTCCAAATTTGCAAGTGTTGATGGGTCGGCTTTAGGTTCGCACTTTGTTCATCCGCAGCAAGTTGTTGCTGCAACGTCCGTGATGACTACAATGGGGCGTCGACCGCGAAGACCACTGCAGAGACCAGGTGTATTCGATCCGGACGATGCTGTACGCATCAAACATACTCGCATCGGTGTTTGGGACCTCTACGAGGAGAAGCACTCCGACATCCCTATCCCGGGGGCCTCGCGTCTAGAGGTTGCCTCACAGATGTTCACGAACCTCCCGTACGTATGGAGAATGCTCAAGGACATATGCAGCATAAGGCGCTGCCTAATATTAATGCTTCTCTACCTTGTCATTGAAGTCGCTGCCTCCCTCGTGCCCGCAGTCTCCCTCTGGTCCGTCACACACCCAGCACGCGTGTTAACGTTCTCACATTCCTCCTAGGTACTCCGGACAGCTTCTTCTGCTGGTATGATTCACTTCATCTATATCTGACCGCTCTGTTCAACGTTGCATAGGTCGAGACTGCAGTAGAGAAACGCACAGTCGATAAGAATGTTCTCCTCCACATTGCTGTAGGCCGTGTTGCTTGCACAATAGTTGAGCGTCTTCTACAATACTTCAAGCATCGCGTGTCATACCCCCTCAACACGACTATCAAACAATTCTACTCCACCCATATATTCCATGCCATGGCACGCCTCGACCTTCCTACGTTCGAGGACCCTGCTATACAGCGTCAACTCGAGAGTGCTTGGTCCACTTCTTGGAGGTCGAGTGTAGCCTGGGATACCATCCGAATGACGTCGGATATTCTAACGACCGTGATCCGACTGTCTTCGCAACTATCAGTACTCATCAGCGTAGTGCGCCATCAGCGAGATGGCCCGCTACTCGCCGTGCTCAGTTTCACTCAGTCACTATTCCAGTGGTTTGGTGGCCGGCGTTCACTTAGCACTGGCTCCTTAGGTGCTTCGTCCGCTTTGTATCTTCCCGAGCCGCTCTCATACTTGACCTGTGACTAGTGTGGGCTGCAACGACTAAAGATGATAATTACGTACGGATGCAGGGTTACAAACATCTCGTCGACAACCCCGCTCACCGCAAAGAGGTTGTCGCCGGCTCTCTTACCGAGCGCCTGACAAAACGTACGCATCTTCTCCTAGTGAATCTGCGGGTGTTCGATTGATCGCTTGCAGTCTTCCTGGATGCTGCAGAGCGTGTCGGGGATGATGCAGGCGACTTTCCGGAAGTGCGCAACACCCACATCATTCGAGATCGGTTGACATTAACGTCTATTTTGCGTGAGCCCATGCGAGAGTTGCCTCAGGTTCGTGTACTTACCGCCGCGTTAGAGGTACTTAGCTGATATTGCATGCTAGATTGTGTTCACTTTGAGAGCGGTCCAATATCCTGCATCGATTCCCGTCTCGATCGCCTCCCTTACCCTCATCAACCATACCGCCACGACGTTTACGACAAGTCTCTTTACTCTCTTTGGGGAATCATTTTCTCTCGCCGAGCAATTTGCGAGCGTACAAAAGCTATACGAAATAAACAATATCCGCAACAGAATCATCGACGGGAATGTGTCATTTCCAGAAAATCAACAGACCCTTCGTCATGGAATCTCGATAGAATTTAAGCAAGTATGGACGCGTCCCGACGACGACGTGAGCTGACGTACTTGCAGAAATGTATGCTTCCGATACCCAGGCTCAGAGAGTTACGCGCTACGTAACATTTCGTTCAAAATTGAGGCTGGACAACTTTGTGTACGCCCTTCCCTGTGCCGTTGTTCACCATTTATTGAGCTTTCGTCTTCTCATACAGGTCATCGTCGGCGTGAACGGCTCAGGGAAGAGCACAATTTTGAAGCTGATCTCACGTATATACGATCCGAGCGAGGGCACAATCTTGGTTGATGGTCAAGACATCAAAATGCTCAAACTCGCAGACTTACGTCGTGCCATGTCAATCTTGTTTCAGGATTACACTCACTTCCCTTTATCAGTAGGTTTCAAACTTCTCCCGCGTTTTCATGATTCTATACTCTCTATAGATCAAAGAAAACATAGCTCTCGGAAACCCCGACCTCCTACCTGATGATGACAAGATACGCGAAGCAGCCCGACTAGGCGGCGCTGAAGAGTTCGTTGACAAGCTCCCCGATGGGTTCGACACTTACCTCGATCGGCCTGTGAGAGATTACTACTCCTCCCTACCCGAGGGTACCACTATGCTCTTTGGACGCAAAGTGGACTACAGTCGCGTTCGTGGCGCGGGTGGAATGCACGCTACGGGCAACTCGACGTTGAGTGGAGGACAGATGCAACGGCTAGCCGTGTACGTCTGGCACCCCCGCTGCACCGTACCTTATATATCAGTCGCTAACGTCGTTTCCCTTAGCTCGCGGACGTTCATGCGATCGCTCGTCTCTGAAGCGGAGCCCTCCGTTGGCCTCCTCCTCTTTGACGAGCCGAGTGCCTCGCTTGATCCACGTGCGGAGTACGGTATGTCATGCCCGTTTCCTATACCTCGTCCATCCCTTCGCTCACTCTTCTGCGCCATGCAACCCAGATTTGTTCGAAAGACTGCGCGCTCTGCGGGGAAACAAGACCATGATTTTCTCCTCGCACAGGTTCGGAAACTTGACGCGCCACGCCGACCTCATCCTGTACATGGACAATGCCGAGATTCAGGAAGCGGGAACGCACGAGGCGTTGCTGGCCAAGGATGGCGAGTACGCGCGGGTATGGCGGATACAAGCCGAGGCGTTCCTGTAGTTGATCGTCGTTTGGGTGTGACATGGTTGAGACTGTAATACTATTGTCTTGGCTGGGAACTAGAATTCGGGAACTGGGGCTGCTGGAGCCGTAAGCGCAATGCTTGATGTAAAGTACTAAAGTCAACATGTCGACTTGAAGGTTTAGTTTTGCGGGTTGTCGTGTATCATCGGTATCACATCCAGCAGTAACCACGATTATCATGATATCGATGACCGCCAACTTGGAGTCGGCTAGTAATTTACCGTAGTCCCACGGGCAGATTCCAGCTTGATCGACGTTTGGCAACCGTCGAGCTCTGCCTTCAGCGACTACCAGGTACTAAGAGTGTGCCAGATTCCACTCTCGGATCTCATTCGACACGTGTGGTTCGTTGAGAGTGACGTCATCAACATATTGATGTCCTTCCTTGAATGCCGTCTCCTGCATTCGAGGGCGGTTGGAATTGTGAGTATATCGGAACCCGTTAGCCTTGCCCAGCGAGCACACCACAATGTCAGCCACACAGACTGGGACGGGAGACAACTCTAGACTGACGCATCTAGGCTTGCTACCAATCCCAATGGACACACGGAGGTGTCATCATACTTAATGAGTACGTTTGGCACTAGCTTTTCGTCGTGTGCCTCGCCCACTGGCAAGTTTACTCTCCAACGGTCAAACAAACATACCGCGCGACGAGTACTTCTTGTCGGCTGCGGGGACTCGGATATCACAACCAGCCGCCAAACTCAATCTGGACGTTTGGAGTGCAGCTGACACCTGACGAGTATAAAAGGCCTCTCGTCGCGCTAGGTAAGGCCATTCCTCCTTTTCTCTTCTTTCTCTCCCTCTTCTCTTCTTCGCTCTCTACTTGGGTTCTAGCAGGCAGATTGCTCTCGATGACGTTGCGACATCTCCGGGCATCGGCGGGCTCCTCGTTCGGTCGTCGCACGTGGTAAGCTCGCCGTCCATGGTGTCCCCTTGTTATTCTGATGAGCGTGTGTATCAGATTCATGTTCCAGGTTTTCCGTGGTTTTGGATGTAAGCACATCCCATCGACTCTGGTGCCACGCTGTCACTGACATGGAATAAGTCGTCTTGCAGCTCGTTCGCAGGCAAGGCAGCTCTACCCTTCACGCTGACAAGAGACGTGGAGGGTCTATGCCCGATTCCAACCTCCCGGCCTGGACCAACACGGGGCGCGCCGTTCTTCGCACATGGACGACGGTAACAGCGAGGTCGAATCACACCATTCTTCCAGGCTGCAGACAGTGACTGCGAGCTCTTCTGTTCGTAGGAAGGCTCTGTAGGTGATCTGTCTGATCGTCAAGAGGCCTGGTTGTCGTGGATCTACTTCGTTTGATGATGGGTGACATAGTGCAACCAACGTCTCTGTTCGGCCATTCGTTAGCGGACAAGGTGTATGGCTAGCTCCGTCGTTCCTAGGGATCCTTCGTCATCCTATACCCTTTTTTCCTTCTTTTTTTCTCTCTCTCTCTGTTGGTAAAGGTGCGTTGACCAAGGTCTACTGCAATGTCTTCGTCTTCACGCGTTCACGCAGGAAAAAATACCAAAAAAAATCAGAAATTTCCAAAAACTCGAAAAAACATTTTTGTGTACGCGCATCAATACTCTACTTCGTGCAGCTCTGACGCGACTCGAACCCCAGTGTTTCTTCTTTCTCGCTCCAACTATCGTCGCTCCTTTGAACTCGGTTTTTTTTCTTTCTCATTAATGGTACGTCAGCTGCATGAACGCTGAAGACTCGATCCTAACGCGTACCAGTAGAAAAATAAAAATAAAAAATAAAAAAGATTCACTTCACAAGTTCCAACTACTGTCACTCCTTTGGATTTGGTCTCTTTATATTTTATATCGGTGCGTCGCCCGCTTGATTACGACGGCTTGACACTTAAGCGCATCTGTAGAAGAAAAGCCAAAAAAAATCTCGTTTCCAGGTATGCGCTCTGATACGCTCTCGGTCACACTTCTGACACAATTCGAAAACTAGCCTTCTCTTTTCCCAACTAGCGTCACTCCTTTCGATTCTGTTTCCTTTTATCTCTCAATAAGGTATGTCGGTTGCATTAGTCTGACGACTCCATCTTCACGCACGTCGGTAGAAAAAAACCCAAAAAATTTTCAGAAAACTCAAAAAACCCATCAAGTGTTTCTTTTTATCCTTCTCGTTTCAGGTATGCGATATGGTGTCGCTCTGCGTTCTGCTCTGTTGACGCGGCTCGACCTCCACAGTAATCAAGTTCCAACTATCGTCGCTCCTTTGTCTCCTTTTCTTTTTGGTACATCGTCTGACAGTGCTTTTGCAATGCGCCACTAATGCCTCTTGCAAGAAAAATACCAGAAAACCCAAAAAAAATCGGAAAATTTGCGATAACCCATGGAACGATGCATGACCTAATCTCCATCGACGCCGCTCGCGCACGTCACTGCAAACGAGCTCACCTCGATTCCATCTTGACCTTCCTTGGCCGTCTCTGACCCGCTACATCCACACCTCCCCGGACCCATCTTGCGACTTAGCGCCTACTTCGGTATGGTCGGAAGTCCCTGATGTGCCCGTCGACCTCCACCCTCTCTCCCGCCACGGTCCACGGCAGTGTGTTCACTCTCAAGATCGGCTCTTGGTTCTCGCGCATGATGTAGCTCTCTCGTCGTAGCTTTTGGACTCAATTCCTCGACAAGTCCTCGGTTCTCCATTCTTGCCAACCGAATGGAGTGGCGACACGCGTTCTAGAATGGTAGTCCTCGTACTCTTTCGATCGCCTTTCGCCTCTTTGCCAGACTTGGAGGAACGACCACTGGTGCGACGCCGGTTCGTATGCGGTCCGAGCTCCGGTTTGCTATGATATTGCCCTAGTGAACGTAGATAGGACCTAGGAAGTGTATAATTCTGTGGACTCGTAGCGCCAAAATCCCAAAAAAATCATAAAATGTTTAAAGCCCTCTGGATGCAAGATTGAGGCACCAAGTGAGACGAGTCCACCCCAAGCTAGAATGAAATGGCCTCCAATGGTGGCCGTCGATAACAAAAGATTACTCGTTGTGCTATCACTGTGCAACGCCGGTAAAATGAAACGATACAGCGGTCTGAGAACGCTTGCCACCAGTCATTTATCTATTTATTTCACCTCCTCACCATACTAAGTGACAGCGGTTGTCTCCGTGCGCGAACTCAAAGGTAGGGCTCATCTGATGGGACAAGCTAACGCACTCTAGGATGTCACGAGAGGGAAGATATTGCACGAGCCGACCAGACCTAACAGCACAGCGCAGTGGCCATCTTTAGTTTCCAGAACGATACCGCAGGTCGTCAACGAGCACCCCCAAGCTACGAGCTGGTAGTGCGGTAGATAGCCCCTATTTCTGGTATATCATCTGCGGGTTCCACTGTCTGCTTTGTGCTGCCCCGCTGGAAAGAATGGGGCACTAATGACACGGAACGACTGAGTTTGGGGAGAAGACGACGTCACCAGGGTGATCGTGGTTCCGTGATCTAATTTTTGGTGTCAGACAACGCCTATACGTAGATAAGGCTGTCAAGCCGGAGAGTTGAGAGAGGGGCACCGTTAAAGTACAGCTTTTGCTGATGAGGGCAGCTCCTCCGGACAGTAGTTTACGGACGTACTCAGGTTCTACGACCTTAAAGTTCCTGGTCACAAGGTGAGTGTAGGCAGCTTTGAATGCCTTGGAGAATGTAGGGCCAGTCTCGTTACCGGTAGGCCTCGCGTCGAGGATGACCTCCGTAGAAGAGTGAGTTGATGAAGTTGATGTCGCACCCAAGACAATCCCGTAAAACTTTGTCATGCGCGAGGGTCCGGCCATCTCATCTCTCATATGAGAAACCCCCGTGCTCGGGTGAGTACCCAAGCCTTCAAAATCCAGGTCTGGTTGAGGAGCAGTGCACCTACATCAGCTAGTATTGGCTCTTGAGACGTCCCGAGTCGCATGAACGTACAGTTGAAGAACTGCAAAGACGGCACACCTACAAACCCTCCTTCCATGGCGACTGGTTTGATGAGACGCGTCGAAATCCCATGCGAACCCAGGAACAGAGACTGTCGTCGATATGACGACTCCCAGCCCCGCGACTGTCAGCTCCGGGACGGGTTTAAGGCGTGTGATGCAAGACTATATCATCGGATTGGCTCCCCGATCTTTTCCAGGAGACACCCGGGCGAGGACAGGGAACGTAGTTAAAGAAACCGGCAGGCATGCTGTGTCGCGTGCATTACGTGAGTTTGATTGGCGCGGCGCGTTGATGGTGGTGTGTGGCTTTTGATTTTTCTCCACCGTGACTGTGCCCGCAGTATGAGCCAGTGTAAGTCATGATGGGCGTAGACACGCAACCGATGCATTGTATCCAAGTACATGGCCACCGTGTCTCCGTACTCTCGAACCCGGCCATTGCAGTCCTAAGGACTGAGAGAGCTTCGAGACACAAAACTCGAGCGCCCATTGCAGTTCGTTAAGATGAAGGTTTGGGAAGTGGTATCTCCATCCTTCTCTCTCTCGACCCCGGGCCCAAACACCCATGCCATGTCCGTGATCCCAGATATTCAACTGACAGATCAGTGTGGTGTTATTACTTCAGACTCAGAGAGTACGTATTCTATTGTTTTTTTCTTGCCCACAAGAAGAAGCGTGCGGTCGATCCGTCATGTATGTTTGCGGAAGAAATAAAAGTCAACATATTGATTTCTCAATACATCCCCCCAACATCATCGATGTCAAAGATGGAGGCTATTGTCGGAAAGCAACATTGGCAGTATGAACATCGGCGAGCCACTCCTTAGAAATCGCAAGTACGTCTTTTCATTCTTTTATTTCGTTTGCGTCGCCTGATGGACATCACGGACACCTGACGGACGGCATGTGGAAACAGTCGCAAAGAAGCATACAAGAGCATGGATAACTCATTTTCTACCGTGCACGTCGTCAAAGCCTGTACCAATGGACTCCGTTCACTTCGTCTAATTTTGCGTGCGTTTCATTTGCACGACATGGGTGCACGGTAGTGTGACTCGAAGATAGGATCAATCAATGCGTCAGCTTGATGAATGTTTGATCTTATGGGTCGCATGTATCGTGTCCGCAGACTCCAAGAGTTCTTGTTTGTCCCGTGTGCTCAGGACTGCGCGGCCTTGTCGTATCAAAACCACCTCCGCCTGGTGAAGTCGTTCGCCCAATCCAGAGTTATGATAGCAGTGGTAAGTCGTACTGGCTCAGTACCCCCCGCTTTACTTACCGTCACTATATGAGGGAGATTCCACAGTTTCTGTCAGACATACCCTCAGTATACGTGGTAACTTGAGTCCGAATTTTTCGGCAGTTGATCGCGCATGTCTGTCTGTTGCGCGGTGTTTAAACAAACATAGCGGCACTGCTTATCAGTCGCGGTATTGGTGCTGGCCAGCTGCCCGACTCGATATGGACGTTTGGAATGCGGCTGACACTTGACGAGTATAAAAGGTCTCTCGTCGCACTAGGTAAGGCCATTCCTTCTTCTCTCTCTTTCGTCTCTTTTTCTCACTCTGCTTCGGTTCTAGCAGGCAGATTGCTCTCGATGACGTTGCGACATCTCCGGGCATCGGCGGGCTCCTTGTTCGGTCGTTGCGCGTGGTGAGCTCACCGTCCATGTCGTCCCCTTGTTATTCTGATGAGTGTGTGTATTAGATTCATCTTCCAGGTTTTCTGTGGTTTGGGATGTGAGTACATCCCATCGACTCTGGTGCCACGCTGTCACTGACATGGAACAAGTCGTCTTGCAGCTCGCTCGCGGGGAAGGCAGCTCTGTCCTTCACGCTGACAAGAGACGTGGAGGGTCTATGCCCGATTCCAACCTCCCGGCCTGGACCAGCACGGCGCGCGCCGTTCTTCGCACGTGGACGACAATAGCAGCGAAGTCGAATCACATCATTCCGCCAGGCTGCAGACAGTGACTGCGAGCTCTTCTGTTCGTAGGAAGGCTCTGTAGGTGATCTGTCTGATCGTCAAGAGACCTGGTTGTCGTGGATCTACTTCGTTTGATGACGGGTGACGTAGTGCGACCAACGTCTCCGTTGGCTAGCTCCGTCGTTCCTAGGGATCCTTCGTCATCATATACCCTTTTTTCCTTCTCTTTTCTTCTCTCTTTTGTTGGTAAAGGTGTGTTGACCAAGGTCTACTGCAATGTCTTCGTGTTCACCTGTTCATGCAGGAAATTTTTCAACAAAAATAAGAATTTTCCAAAAATCCAAAAAAGGAAAACACTTTTGTGTACGCGCATCAATACTCTACTTCGTGCAGCTCTGACGCGACTCGAACCCCAGTGTTTCTTCTTTCTCGCTTCAACTACCGTCGCTCCTTTAAATTCGATTTTTCCTTCTTTTTCATTAGTGGTACGTCAGCTACATGAACGCTGACAACTCGACCCTAACACGTATCAGTAGAAAAACCAAAAATTAAATTAAAAAAAGATTCACTTCAGGTATGCGCTTGTATAGGCTACATTTCGCACCCCTAACGTAGCGTCGACGCCAGTTCTTTTTCTCTTTGGTTTGATTTCAAGTTCTAACTATCGTCACTCTTTTGAACTTGGTTCCTTTATATTTTATAACGGTGCGTTGGCCGCTTGATGATCATGGCTTAATACTTACGCGCGTCTGTAGAAAAAAAAGCCAAAAAAAATATCGTTTCCAGGTATGTGCTTTGATATGCTCTCCGTTGCACTTCTGACACAATCCGAAAACTAGTCTTCTCTTTTCCCAACTAGCGTCGCTCCTTTCGATTCTGTTTCCTCTTTATCTCCCAATAATGGTACGTCGGTTGCATTCCTCTGGCAACTTCATCTTTACACGCGTCAGTAGAAAAAAAACCCAAAAAATTTTCAGAAATTTCAAAAAAACCATCAAGTGTTTCTTTTCAGGTATGCGATGTGGTGTTGCTGTGTTCTGTTCTGTTGATGTGACTTAACCTCGACGGTAATCAAGTTCCAACTACCGTCGCTCCTTTCGTTTCCTTTTCTTTTTGGTACGTTGTCTGACGGGTGCTTTTGCAACGCACCACCAACGCCCCTTGAAAGAAAAGTACCAGAAAACCCAACAAAAAACAGAAAATTCGCGATAAACCACGGAACTACACGACCTCACCTCTGTCGACACCGTTTGCGCACATCATTGCAGACGAGCACCCCCAGATCCGATCTTGACCTCTCTCGGCCGTCTCTGACCCGCCCCTTGATCCCTCCCCAGGCACATCTTGCGACTTAACGCCTACTTCGGTATGGTCGGAAGTCCCTGATGCGCCCGTCGACCCCCGCCCTCTTCTGCCACGGCTTCTGGGAGTGTTCATTCACAAGATCGGTTCTCGACTCTTGCACATGCTGTATCTCTCGCCGCAGCCTTTGGACTCGACTCCTCGACAAGTTCCCGGTTTTCCATTCTGGCCAATTGGATGGAGTGGCGACACGCGTTCCGGAATGGTAGTCCTCGTACTCGCCTTTCGCCTCCTTACCAGACTTCGAGGAACGAGCACTG